>JBBPCS010004604.1:0-11180 GCA_037974645.1 Hollardia meadi | reverse complement strand
GTGTGTGTGTGTGTGTGTGTGTGTGTGTGTGTGTGTGTGTGTGTGTGTGTGTGTGCGTGTGTGTGTGTGTGCGTGTGTGTGTGTGTTTCATTAAGTTGGCCTATATTTGTGTATAATGTGTATATCCTTTTTTATTAGTCCTTTTCCCTCAATTTGTTCTTGCTATCTGGAATAAACTTTTCACTGTTCACTTGATGGTTTAACTGTTGATTTTGAGAAAGTTTATAAATAAAATTCATTATTATTTTTATTTTACAGAGTAAAACATGTTTGGCTCCATTATTACCTCTGCCAAGGACAATATGTTTTTAAAATTTTGGAGTGGATCTGAATCACGGGGCAGATACACAAATTATTTTTCACTTTCATTAACATTGCAAGATAGAGCAGTTGACCATGGCGGAGTCAATGCCAGAGGCCTACATCTTAAAATCCAGAAGATGGTGCTAAAATTCAAAAGTGACAATACATAGACAATTGTAGAAATACCCCATCACTATCCAGGTACTAGTAATGCTCTAGATTGTGACGTCTTGTTTATTATCTGAACATCTGAATGGGACCCCTCTTGGATGTCTGTAGATGTGCAAGAAAAACAAAACATCTGGACATCTATCCAGGACCCCTTTTGGAGGGTATATTATGAAAACGGCAATTATGAAATAACATAGTGAGTTGATATTATGTAATTATATCAGAATTGTACAAATACATGAGGGTTGCAAAGGGGCAGACTGTCTGAAATTTTACATGGAATCAGGGAATTGGAAATTTTGCCCAATGTCAATAAAAATCTTAGCCCATACAACCCTGATTCTCAAAAAGTAGGGACACTGTGTAAATCATCAATTAAAAAATGATTTGGCTCATTTGCTTACAAGCAAGCACACTACCTTGTTTTAGATTGTACTGAAACTGAGCACTCAATGGCCCCTGATTCGATTCCAACCCCTCGCACCATGCAGGTGCATAATGCCGACGTCAGAGTCCAAGTAAGACATCATAAAAGACATTTTGAACCATAAGAAACTGTCCTGGAGACGTCTGTAAATGACATTGGGTATGAGTTTATCAACATTTTACACATGTCCTGTTTCCTTTCTCTGTAATAATATAAGGCCTACTGTACCTTGTAACACATAAACATGTCTGACACCGTTCATATACTTGTCATCACCTATTCCAAGGTTTGGCCTCAGGGAGGTGCTGCAGGTCTCTGGTTAAAACATCTTCCTTCAAATACAATGTATTTCCTGCAATAAGGTCTCGGACCTCTGCTCCTCAGTTGCAGGAATATATCCATGCACCTATGTCAGCAATATTGTAGCCTAATAAGTTATATATTTTTGTTACATATCTGTATCGCTGGACGCTATAGTTTTTTGATTTATGTGTTGAATGTTGGTCAATAATACAACTCTGATGGGTTAAGCATTTAACTTGTTAAAAAAAAAGTTGTAAAGGAAAGTTCATAGCACCAGCAGGAACTTCTGCAATGGTGTAATTAATAATTAGGCATCATTTTATGCAAATGTTTTTTCATAGATGCTTTTCTAATCCTCAGATACAGCAGGAGACTGCTTGTGGTCACCCAGAAAACATAATATAACATATAAATTAAAAATATAACATATTCTTAGAGGACATTATTATTGCACAGCTGCTATATTAAAAAACAAAACAAAAGTACAATTTGGCCTATTAAACTATGTCATATAAATCCATGTATAGTCCATCTATATGTTATATAAATCCATCCAATATCACAAAACGCAAACCCAATAATAGAACCAGCATAAATAAACCTATTAATGATATTTTGTGTTGGCATTAATGCTGTTAACCCAACATAAAACAGCATTGATTTGTTTGCTGAGATTAAACTGTGGTTTAGCAGCATAACAATAGACCACCAGAGGGCGCTTCAGTGGCGCTTCAGTAGCAAATGAAGACAACAGTCATGGTAAATGTGTGATAATACCCAGATCATGTGGAAATCTATCTGTATAGTCAGGGAACAATGTCTGATTGCAATCAAAGGTTCATCTTGTTTACACTACTCATATATTTATTTATTGTATTGTATATTTTGTATTATATTGTATATATTGTATTATGGGCACAGACACACCCAATGTTAAGCCACTTTACTGTTAAAAAGCCTGTGTTACCTATCATAATCCTGCTGTTAAAGGCCACTCTTCACATTTGTTTTTCAGAATGTATAAACTATAATGACAGTAGCTCTTGTGCTGTTTGAGATCCTCACTCATAACCCTAGATTATGCTCAGAAAGTTCCATGTGCAAGCTGATGAATGTGATTATGTCATTTATTGTTTTTAAAACTACAATCTATCCTCACCTTTACAGATATGGGTTCCTTCCTTTTTCTTCTTTTTCTTTCTATTTCTATTAACTAGTGTCTTATACAGATACCCCTATAACATTGTCACAACTGAGGAATAGGAGAGGCCTGTATATTCAATGCACAATAAATTGGCTACAGCTGACGTGGATGCTAATGTGCTAAAGCTAGAGGAAGTAGCAGTGCTGCCCCTCAGTCTGGTAGAAGGTGATGTCTGCTGGCTAAAATATCACATTACACACTAATACAGAGGGTGCTCTGAAGCTTGTGCTTTAATATTTTGTCCACCCACATTGATATTTATTGGGGGCTGCAGGGCTAATTGCAGGGCTGTTATAATAGATTGTATTATTTTTTAGCTAGGTGTACCTAATGAACAGGTGAATGAGTGCCACTATTTGCTGACAGTGAACTGTGCTAGGCAGTAAAAAAAATAGACCACCAGATGGCGCTCCACAAATAAATGTTACTCATATTTGAGCCACCTGTCATGACCCATTTGACCATGGTAACTACCTGATTATTAATTTTCATATAGTTATTTAAATAAAAAACTTCTTATTAAACTACTAAACCACATTTTCTCTATGTAATAATGCAAACATTTTATTTTTTAAATATTTTTCATGGTCAAAACATCAGGCCCAACAATAATGTCAGTTGGGATTTTTGTAAAATATCTTAGAAATTCTAACAATTATCATGCTTTTGAATTGCTCTATGAACTGTTGGAGGTTAACGTCACCAGAACTCATCAGGGACATGGTATTGGTATTTATTAGGTGGTGGTGATATTTGTTCGGCGCATGCTATTTTTAATGAGAAGTTATGGAAATGTTTTTAAAAGAATTTTGAAGAATGACTAGAGTTCCTTGGGTGCAGTATCAATGGGTTGTTACATGTCGGTGGGAGAGGAGAGGAGAGGAGACTATTGCATCTTAATCCTTTGGTGTACATGATTGTCTAGGTGTCTGGGCCACTCTGGAAGCAGAGATTAGACAGGGAGATCTCATCAGGCAACACGGAGAGTCTGTGACGGCAGGGCAGAGAAAGTGTTCAGTTATTTAATGTTAATCCCATGGCAACACAGTGACCTAATAGGATACAGGAAGTTTGTACTGGCCATGCTGTATATGGCCTAGTTTTAGTTTTAGTTTATTTTGTTTTACTTTTTAGTATATTTTAAGAGGACTCAATAGATTGTTATTATGGTGCCTTTACTCCAGGAAAGTTTCATTTTATATTAACTATATTAATTTACTAGTGGACTCCCTTTGAACCCACTGTGCACATATATACTGTTCTGTAATTACTGTAATTACAATTTCAACTGAGACCGGGTTAAGGTTTTGTGTTCTGCATCTTGCTTCATTATTGTTATTGCTTTAAGTTCAGAAACAATACTGTGCATGCGATCGGAAGATTCAGATTTTATATTCAAATAAATTAGATTTCAGAATTTTAATCTCCCTGAGTAACAAGTAAGAACAAGTAAAGTAGGTGAATTTAGGAGGCTGTAAACTCCACAGTTAATGTTGCATTATACTGATTATCATGTAACATCGTTCAGATACACATTTGACACTATTAGTTTTTGTTCCATAGATCATAGATCATACCACCAGTGTGCTCTGTAACATTTTTGGTGTGTTTTCATTGGTTGACACTCATGTGGTACAATATGTTCCAGATCAATCGTGTCAGATTAGCTTCAGAGGTGCAGCACTTCCTGTTACACTGTTTGAGCACATTTAACCCCCAGGAGTGTGTTAAGTACTCGCATAGCTGTAAGTCAGCAAGCTAATCCCAATTGACTGTTGTTAACATGGCACTTTAGGCACGAGGCGGGCACCTTTTTGATCTAAGCTTTTTCAGACTTCTCACCTGCCTCAGGCTTATTAGCTATCTCCAAGCTTCTATATTAATCTCATTTAGAGCTGAGCTCTCACATGCCTTTTGTACCGTATGTTCACATAAGGAAATAACCATTCTGACCATTCATCCGTGCTAAAATGGATTGTAATGCGTCATCGTTTGGATATATTTAGCTACTATCTACTGTACCATTATACTATCACCTGCAACTAGTGAACCTATTTATCACATTTCAAAGGGGGCAGGGGCAACAAAAGACTGGGAAAGTTGTGGAATGCTCAAAAACACCTGATTAGAACATTCCACAGGTAAACAGGTTCATTGGTAACAGGTGATGGTATCATGATTGAGAATGAAAGGGGCATCCTCAAAAGGCTCAGTCCTTCACAAGCAAGTATGTTTATGTTTGTGTTGTTTCTTTTATTTGAAAAGGGACAATGCACATTAATTAACATGAGTATTAGAGTCCAACATGGAAATGTGCCAGATTTAGCCATCCAGACTAATTTTCATCCGCAGTCCCTGGCAGGTTGATGGCATATAAAAAACACACAACATAACATACAAAAGCACAAAAGCACATAAGCACAGACAATTGAGATGACACAACCACTACTCCAGATTATGACAGCTGGCTCTGTCCATGACATTAAACGTAGACATACAAGAGCAATTAGTCACATAGCATATAAGCACAGGTAAAAGCACATAAGCACAGACAAGACATATAGTAAAAAAAACAAAAGCATATAAGCACAGACAAAAGCACATGGGCACAGACAATTAGTAAAAACAAAGACATAACCAGACTATTCTGGATTATGACAGCATATTTGATTGTCCAATAAACACTGTTTAGAGGACAGGAGAGGTGAGAGGTTCACCACTTGGTTAAAAACCGTGTGGGCAAATTGTCCAACAGTTAAGAAATTTGGGGATTCCACCATCTACAGCCCATAATATCATCAGAAGATTCAGAGAACCTGGATAAATCTCTGCACCTAAGGGGCAAGTGTGTGACCTTTGATCCCTCAGGCAGCACTGCATTAAAAACCAACATGATTCTATGAAGGATATCACTACATGGGCTCAGGAACACTTTGAAAAACCATTGTCAGTAAACACAGTTCGTCACTGCATCTACAAATGCAAGTTAAGATTCCACCATCCAGATTGTTACCAGCTCAAAGTTCAAAAGCCAGCATCTGTGATGGTATGGGGGTGTGTTAGTGCCCATGGTATGGGTAACTTGCACATCTGTGACGGCACCATTAAAGCTGAAAGGTACATACAGGTTTTGGAACAACATATGCTGCCATCCAGACAACGTCTTTTTCAGGGACGTCCCTGCTTATTCCAGCAGGACGATGAAGCCACATTCTGCTCGCCTTACAACAGCATGGCTTTGGAGTAAAAGAGTGCAGGTACTAGACTGGCCTGTCTGCAGTCCAGACCTGTCCCCCATTGAAAATGTGTGGCGCATTATGAAGTGCAAAATATGACAACAGAGACCTTGGACTATTGTGCAACTAAAGTCATATATCAAGCAAGAATGAGACAGAATTTCACTTTCAAAACTCCAACAATTAGTGTCCTCTCTTCCCAAACACTTACTGAGTGTTGTTAAAAGAAAAGGTGATGTAACACAACGGTAAACATGCTCCTGCCCCAATTGTTGCAGTCATCAAAGTGTTGCAGGCATCAAAAACATCAAAAACAATAAAGTTTATCAGATTGAACATTAAATATCTTAGGTTAAAAAAGGGTTTGCAAATCATTGCATTCTGTTTTGACAATTTACATAATGTCCCAACTTTTTTGGAATTGGGGTTTTATCTATTTAAACAAAACAATTACAATATGTAACACAAAGACACACACAATTCAGGTGTTTTCAGTATGAACCATTGCATATAAATAAATACAAACACACAGCAGCGGACATTACATTTAATTGTTTTGTAATTTAATGAATTTATCTTATCATAGATTTAAAAAATGCAGAGAAGAAGATCATGATAAAATATAGTTGACCTTCAGTCTCTGCGTTTAGAAGCAACCTGAGGTCCTTGAACTCTAAAGACAGTAAGTGATTGTTGTAATCACTTTTGAAGACTATGTGAATTGAGGGAGACAGGTGTCACCTCTTACGTGTGCCCTGACACCCATACAACCTCCTCTGACTTGCGTAGAAGGTGTGAATCCAATTTGTGAGGATTGAAGATTAGAAGGGACCAAACCCCTCCGGTTTAACAGCTTGCTGGTGGCAATTTTTGGACGTTAAGCAGATGAACACAAGCTCCTTGGTCTGGAAATCCCACTTGTGGGAATTGGCATACTTCTGAAAGCTGTGTGACAGATGGTTTCCTGTTTGTATATTCAGGCCATTACCATACATGGTAGTATTATCACAGTACACATCAGATCACTTTCTCATCTAAAAATCACAATTTGTTGGTGTTAATTGTAAATTCAAATGTAATGTTTTTTTATTTCAATTACTTTAAACTCATCAACCCAAACCAGCAGTATTTGGGTCAATGTGGATATTCTTGATTAAATGTGTCTAAGTTTTATATATACAGATTACTTGTCAATAGGTGTTTTTTATAGATTATTTATTACATACAGTAAATAGGTCTGTATTGATCTTTTCAATTCTGTCATTATTTAAAATGGTCATATTTTATATATATGGGAGATAGGAAAACACAGTAAATAGCAGTGAGAGGGGAAAATTACGGTGGCCGAGAGTGCGTTGCAGTGCGTTGAGCTCTCTTGGCCACCGTAGATAATGCATGACTGAAGTCATTGAATTTAATCTTAACTATTTGTTTCCCCACATGATATCTGATTCAACTGAACTGTGATTGAAACTTTAATTCCATATTACACATGTGAAGAGTTACACGTTATAGGATAATTTGGTTTTTGTAAACCAAATGTAAGCTTGATTATTGCATTACTAAATCATAGAAAACGTTTTTGGCACAACTGTGGATATTTCATTTTCTGTATTTACAAATGTTTTTATCATTCATGCAGCCCCAGTATTGTTGTGGTCTTACATGCCCACACGCTAAAACTGTAGTTTAAAATGAATGAAAAATTTGTTTTTCCTCGATTATATCAGTTTACTGTATGACTCAGTTGGGCCCTGTATTTATACAGTGCTTTTCTAGTGTACTGGCCACTCAAAGAGCTTTACATCGATGGGAGAGCCATACTGGTAGACCATACACCAATGGAACAGCTGTCAACAGCTTTCAGGTTCAGTATCTTGCCCAACAACACTTCGACAGGCCGAAGCCAGGCATTGAACCACAGCTGTTCCGATTGGTGGACAATCCTCCTGCTCTACAGCTGCTGTACTGCTCAAAATCTTTAGATGTTTTTTCACCATGGTAGTCAACCCTAGAAATGTTTCTTAAATACAAATCTGTTTTGTTCTACCTTTTTTTCTTGACACTGACTACTTCCTGTATTATACAAGAATGTCTTTTTAGATTCAGATTTCAACCATGGGTAAAAGTTCACTGGGGAAAGTAAAAACTGCAGTAGACAGAAAAAGGATATGCACATTTGTATGTATACAACAAATGTATTTGTGTAGCAACGTGTTAAATTTACTGTAAACAGAAAACTCACCTTTGATCTTTCATGTAAAGTCATAAAAGAAAATGTGCTGAACATGTTATAATTGGTTTATTGTGATTCCTGGTTCATTACTGTCACCTGACAGATAATTTACCAATTTGGCATACATCACAAACATTAAACTTCATAGATATTTATGAATAAACATGTATTTATGACAGATTTTGATAATTGAATGGATCATTTTTGCATGTGATGGCTCAAACGATTAAAGATTGTTGTGAAGAGTTTGACAATTTTACTGAGAGTAAGCTCATCAGTTTTGATCAGCAAGTCATGTGCAACTGGTTATCGTACAAGTTGTAGAAAAATGCACTAACTCTTTTGCACACAAGTGCCAAAACATGTGCAATTTGCTGGAATGAATGAGAAATTAAAATCTGTTGTGAACAACAAACTAATAGTTCAGAGATTTGAAATTATTCAGTGTGTGGGATTGTCATTTTAGCATGAAACTTTGATGTCATTTGTTGTCAACGATATAGGCCTATATAAAAAGTAATATTAATTTGGTAATATTACTAAACTAATATTACCAAATTAAGGTAATAGATTGAGGGCCAACTTAATTGGTTCAATCAGTATTAAGGCTTTATCCTCAAATCAGGTAAGGGAATTTTGAATCTTTGATGAAGTAAGCTCATTATATCATTGTTGTCGACACATTGCTTATTTGACACAACGGCTTACCCCAGCCTGTAATCTAACAATTTAAATTGGTATCAGGGCAGCTATGGTAGCCAAAAGATTCTGTGGGAATGGACCGAATGTTTTGTGTTTCACAAAATCACAGTAAGAATTTGAACAACACTGTCACGACTATTTTTGAAAACAAATTATACTAATAAATACTAATTGAGGTAATAGGTTCTGCCTTACTTTATTAATTAGGACCACTATCCGCATTATCCGCCAAGGGAGAAACCCTATTTGACTTTTCAGTAGGTGTATTAGCTCACATGTGAACAGAATAATTAAGCTGACCTGCAAATAAGGTGAGGAAGTAAAGCCACACTGAAATGCTATGAGAGAAAAGGAAAGCGTTTGAACTTGCTGGAAGGGGCAGAAGGTTTGTGATTGGAATTGTATTTATTTTTTTTACTGCAAAGAAATGAAAGCAATAACATTGTAAAGTTTTGGCCTATCAATAAATAAGGCTAAAATTTGAAAAACTGACTCTTATAAAGGTGCATATTCTGACAACCTAATCATACATCCAAATGATAAAATAGAAATTTTGTGTGAACATGTGTAACCTCTGTGTTTAACCTCTCCTGGAGGATAAAGGTTTCCTCGCTGACTGTGTGTTACAGGGTAGATTCCAGTCAAATAACAATGAACTCATTATTTAAAAATTCATAGAATTATTTTTTACAATGCCAAATGTGGCTGGTGATGCCATTCACGTACATGCCACATTAGATAATTCTAATAAAAAGGGGACAATTCCTGCTAGTGGGTTTTGGTCCATTGAACAGAATTAAGTGTATGTGGGTGGAAATCCAGTAAGGGATATTGCCCTAGCGCGAGTCAAACCCTCATTATTTCACTCGAAGCTCCTTGCTGACAAGTGAAAAGTAGCAGTTGGTGACTA
Source organism: Hollardia meadi (assembly GCA_037974645.1). NCBI lineage: Eukaryota > Metazoa > Chordata > Actinopteri > Tetraodontiformes > Triacanthodidae > Hollardia > Hollardia meadi. The sequence continues at coordinate 1,688 of JBBPCS010004604.1, read as the reverse complement.
CATACATGGCAGCTCATGACTGTCTAGAGCTTTCTCAAGGTCGATACTGGGGTTAACAATGACAAAGACTGCAGTGCAGAGGGAACCAGAAATCCTAAATTGTCTGAACAATTTGGGGAAAGAATCTTGTAGCTCTGTGTTAGATTGAACCATATAAAGATCACAGCAATAATAGGGAAATATAAATATATATAAAAATATAAATATTTCAATTAAATTCAAACCTTTATTTGAGCCTAGAAAATCATTGAGGTTTCTCTCATTTGCAATGATGTCAAGATAGAGAGAGAGAGTTATTTACAAAAATATATGCAAAGAAAAAAAATCGCCCAATGTTGCTCCAGATTTGGTGTAGAACCTCTAAATGATTTAAAAGATCTGACATTTTATCTTATCTTGCACCAGACAATGATAAAAACAAAATGTGTGCTAACATTCCTTCCAGCAAACCAGACTCAGTGAAACTTCCAGGGCTAAAAAGGATGCGTCTATTACTACAAAGCTTGCTAAGGTAGCCTAAATTACAGCTTGACTTTGCAATGTGACCTGCAGTAAATCTGACATAACTGCACTCTTTTGTTACAAACCTTCACAGCGCTTCTAACAATCGGTTAGCAGTGGTGCTGTAACAGTAGCTAGCTTTCAAAGTATTAAGCTAAGCTAAGGTGAAGCTACTTGCTATTGCCTCATGTTGTGACAACGATGCTAGGTAGTGATTACATCCTCGAATGCATCCAGTTTTATATTGCTCCATTAATGATATGCTGGATGTGAAGTAGGTTTTAATTGCAAAACAGCTTTTCAAAGGAAAAATCTCAGCATCTAAGCTTGCCGTTTGAGTTAAACTATGTCTTCATCTAGAATTACTGCCTCGTGGTTGTATGCCTCTGTGCACCAGTTAAGTTGCAGTTTACATCCATGTCTGTCCAGACTCAAATAACATATGTGATGACTGATACAGAACTTGGTCACATGGTGCAACGACAATCACCTGAAACTTATTATCAGCAAAACTTGTGGAGGACTACAATGCTTCAAATATGGATGTTGCTGTAGATGTTTCACACACATCTACAACCCCGCAGCACAGAAGATCAACACAGTTTCAAGGTGGACACCAAAGATTAGTGTCACCAATTCAGTACCTGACCAAATGTGAAATATGGTCGCAATCCCCCCTTCCGTTCCTGAGTTATGGCGTTGAATAATGGCCAGAAAACATTATGATGTCATGGTGAAGTTGACCTTTGACCTTTTGGATATAAAATGTCATCATTTCATCTTTTCATAGACATTTATGTGAAATTTGACCTCTGACCACCAAAATCTAATCAGTTCATCCTGACACTTTGTACGTCAAGAGGCGATACTTCGATAGCTCCTGTAGTTTCAGCAGGGAAATGTAAACGAGTGACAAATTTGCTATATTTCACAAGCTGTCTTAGCGTTTAGTCTAATAAGTAAACAAAACTCAAAAAATGTCAAGAAAGGAAATATTCTTACACCTTTTCGTTACTAAACAAAAAATTTCAAGTATCTCTCTTTTACAGAACTAAGATGAGTTTAATTGCCTTGTTAACTCATCATAAAACATACTCAAATCAAATCAAGTCAAATTTTATTTGTATAGCGCCAATTCACAACAAAGTTATCTCATGACACTTAACATGTAGAGTAGGTCTAGACCA
>JBBPCS010004603.1:0-11180 GCA_037974645.1 Hollardia meadi | reverse complement strand
TAGTGTAAAAACAGTGAAGGTGTGAGATACAGTATAATTTAAGAATATATTAAAATAAAGTTAATGATATTTGAAATCTGTGACATTATTATCCTGTGCAAATGCTATTAATATTAGAAAATACAGGTATAATTTAATACATGAATTGAAAAAATAACAGTGACCACAAAAAGCCATGTGCTATGTTGTTTGTATCACCCAAATCAGTATTATGGCTAAATTATCACATATAGATTAAACAGGCAATAGACACATTTTTCACTTTAACTTATCATTATGAAGTAAATATATTTTACACAGTGTAATGGCTAAAGAAAAATGACACACTCTGCATTTAGATTGGTTGCCAGTAAGCCCTGCTTTCGCTACTCGCGCTGCCACTGGGCACAGTTTTGTCTGCAAAAGAAAAAGAACCTCGCTGATGCAGAAGGCAAAAAAGGTGAAGAAGGAGAGTGATAGAAACCGAGGTCAAACAAGAGCGAATGGACGTGTTTCTCCACCAACAGTTAATGAGAGGGTTCAAAACTGACATTCTTCCTATAGATCAGTAATAAAAAAAGACCTGCCTACTTATTAATACAACCTGGTGTTTACCCTGCCTGAGTTTCTATGTCCAATTGGAATTCTTACAGTTGCTTTTGCCTTGGACAGTAGCCAGGCTGCTAGCAGTAGCTATGTTGCTAACACTGTCTTTGCGACTGTGATTCCAACTTTAATACCATGTGGAAAGGCTAGCTAGATTTCCACTTTAACACTAAAACAATTTAACCTAAAAACAAAATTGGTCCTTTTTAAAATCACTCAATACTTCAGCTATATACATTATATGAGGCTCATTTGGGTTTATTTTTTGCTTTACAATTTCTACATTTTCAGGTCAGTGAAACATAGCAACAAAAAAAAAAAGATTACTGTAAATGTGAATACACAGATTATATTCAAACACACTGAAGGCAAGCCGACATCTTTAAAATCATTAATGTTTTTCCTACATACCTTCATGTCATTTTATCCTCAGGGATATTGTGTTTACACCGTCTTTATTCATACATCAGTTAGTTATTACATTTCATGATCAGATGCCAACTCAAACTGCTTTTGAAATCCAAGGACCAGCTTACTATTCAAATTTGCAGCTTTCTTTAATGTTTTCCATGCTGAAGGTTTCCTAATTTCATTAGTGATTGGCATCTGGCCTGAATACAGTGTAAAATGATCTGTTTTCCCTTATCTGTCATGCTGTTGGAAGCAGCTTCAGTATGGGGCCTTTTGCCAGATCTTGTTTCTAGCTCTCTTTTGTTTCACAACTGTTGTAAATGTGACATTGAAGATTTGTTTGATGATTGACATGTGGCCTAAATAAAGTGAAAATGGATCCTCACTTGTGCCTAAATAACCTGTACTGTTAAGTGCCTATGACAAAAAAAGTGTCATAAATCTTTTTGGTAGCTTTCCCTGGTTTTCTTTTCTTAGATGCTATCTTTCACACATGCTCAAACTTCATACACAGGTGTATCAGTAACATGCTGTAGGGGAAAAACGTTCTGTTCTAATGTTGGTGATGAATGTTGGTTAGTCTTGACAATATTAAGACAAAGCAGGAGTAATTTTCCAACCATTTAACTTGCAAAACATCAAAAACCAAAACCACAAGGAGACAAAACCTTTATAAGGACAGGTTCATGTTCACATCTATCTTACTATGAATAGTGTAAACAATACTTACATGCCATTACCTACTCTCACCGGGATTTCTTTCATTGGGTCAAACTTGTGCAACAACAACACAAGGAATTTGGACCCAGGTGCAGACACAGGGTCAGAGTTGGTGCAATGCAATAAAAGTTATTCACAATGTAAAGGATGGTGGCAGACAAGGGTCAAAATCTGAAACAGGGAGTCCAAAATAAGCAAACAAATCCGTCAGAGAGCAGGAAGTGCAAACATGACACATGAGGGTGAAACCTTCAAATTAGAACAGGAAATCACTCATCTAAAACCCAAAACCATGACACATTGGTTTTTAGTGTAGTAGGCCACACCTGGGCTTTGTTTTAAGGTTGACTTGAAAAAAATGGAAACTAGCCTTAAAGCCAAACGCAATCATAACCATAAACCTGCTTGCTGTAATGTGAGTAGTAGGAGGACAACAATGACCGTTCACAATCTCCAAATCTTCATCCACAGTATCATATTCTGCTTGTAGGTGTTTACTTTATCCTTCACCTCTAAAACCAAAACAACACGGCCTTTTGGGCAGTTTTGCTGTAGTGTTATTTTCCAGTTGAGATCCCCCTACAGACACAGATTTTTTAAGTGAATGTACCCGCTACACCCATTATCAATCATCTTCACCCTTCTCCATCACAGGGACATTTATATTGCTATCAGTGGTGAAAGGTTTATGGAGCTTCGTGGTTCAGCCCAGCTTATTCCATGACGAAATCAGCTGGATGAGTAAGAGATGTAGGCCTTCTGAATAGGGTCGCAGGAACAGTTACACATGTAGAAGCCTGCCGGTTTCTGTGCAGGACTGGAATGTACAGTATGATGCAATGAATTGCAATAATGTTTTCTGGATTCAGTGACAATTAAAGATAGTTTATGCTAGATAACACCAAGAGGTATCACGGTTTGCTTGTGTGTTCTCTTCCTTTATTAGTTCGTCCTTTTCTGCCTCCATCCTTTTTTTTTTGCTTTGTCTGTGTCCTTGTCTGTATTTCATTATACTGTATATAAAGTACAGAATACATGCCTTGAGGCTCTGCAGTGTTGTGCTGAAAAGCCTCAGGCTTTAAAGTAGAGAAAAGCAGAAGAGGTGGGAGTACAGGGAGAGGAGGCAAAAAAGGAGAAAACAGGAAAATAAAATTTTATTTTCTGATTTTAGGAACTATGGATTATCTATGCTTTGTTGGGGCTTGTGAGTCACATTAAACTCAGATACAGTCAAAACTAAATTACCAGTAAGGGGTTATTTTTTCCATCTGTTACTGCGGGAATGAATAGAGTGATGTGGCTTCTCTCTGCAACCCAAGTGAAAATCTGTAAGATGTTTCAGATAAATATATACCTGTTTTGTTGTTTAATGGACTGTACCACAATAAAAATTTCAATTTCTAATTCAAACATCAGGAGGTGCTGGGTGAGTCTTTCAAAATAAAATACCTAATCATAATTTTTTGTGCAGGCTGCAACAGCTTTTTGAAAGGACTCCACAGAAGTACTACTGCATATTTTGCACCAGAAATGTCAAACAAATCAAACATTGACAGCAGCAATTAACAAATAAAAATCCCAGAGGCCGGTGAGGATCTGTCTTAATTAAGCTGAAACAATTAGATTAATACAATCAAAGGAGTTTGTGATTTATGATGATTTTTTTGTTGAACAACTACTTTATCAAATGATCAATTAATCATTCCAGTCATGCTACTTTTCTTTGTTCAATATACACTCGATTTCCAGGTTAAGTTATGCCTTGCTAGAAGTAATGCAGTCTAAAGCAGTCCTGCTATAAATCTTTATGAAGGTCATAATGTTCAATCTTTGGATTTAACACTGTATGCTCATTTTGGAGGCTGTAGTTCATGGTGAATTACATTGTGCTATACTGACAGGTGTTTCCATTATTTTGTCCACCCCATTTGTATCAAATAGGGCAGGCTAAATAACAAACACCTCTCTGTAACTAAATACCATTCAACAGCACCACAAAATACATCCTCCAAAATGAGTGTACTGTTGATTTACACCTCTTTAAAACAGGGGACACTGTCATTATCACAGAGGTGTACGATGAGAGGTGTGTTTCACCTTTACACTGCAGGTGAAGTAGCTTTCCTGCTAAGTTTGTCATGGAAAGAAGCCTGAATACAGCCCCAACCTGCCATATCCTGCAGGGCTAGCATTGGTTATTTCTGGAATATGATGGAATGTCTCATTGGTGTTTCTTTTCCATTTTTCAAGCTAAAGTTGATTTTAGCACACAATGTTATATAGATTCATGTCTCTTGTCTGTGGCGACTCCAGCTGCCCCTGTTCGACTGAACTATTTACCAACCAGTTACTCCTACTGCTTTAGCTGGAGATTCTGTACTGCAGGTATAATTAGGTCAAATCAACTCCCTCTGTGCTGCACCTTGCCAGACCAGCAGTCAGAGTCACAGAGAAATATAGGAGGAAAAACAACTTGACATGAATCTTGATGTAAAGTGCTTCCTGACGGTGGTTTACACTGCAGGGCCTGTCTACTCTGTCTCCATTAGGTACAGTGGTGTGTGTGTGTGTGTGTGCGCACAGAGAGCGCTGACTCTGCTGGAAGAGCCTGACCTATATTTAAACTGAAGGAGGAAGGTGGGGTAGTTTTGTGTGTGGTTTTTCATATGTTTTCAGGATATGATTGAAATTTATGACATTCAAATTGCCAGATTCCTTCAAACTCTTCCCTTTTTGTTTCTCTAATATACATGAAAAAGTTGGTAGCAGGGATCCCTGCTATGCTAATGCAGTTTTTCTTATTGAAGTAAATGAGGAGGCCTTTAGATACCTCCTTTATTATTCTGTTTTCATGGACCTTGGATCGTAGTTATCAAGCGTCTCAGACTAAATTACTCTTAACTGTCCTAAAATTCTCATTTGGTCCTACGTTTAGGACAAGATGTAAAAGTTTTTTCAGCTTTCTTAACTTAAGGTATCAAGTCCAGAGGTATTTTACCCCTCTTACTCATTAAATTTTACACCAAGGAGTTTAGCAAAAAAAATATAGCACTGCAGTGTTTTCAGTGTATCTTAGTGATAGTGTTGCAGAGATGAACGGACTTTACATGGTCTCAGAGTTCATATTGAGGATGAATGATGGGACCTAACATGAAATGCACTGAGAGATCACAGCACACACCATGCGATGGAAATAGTTTTACTTTTACACCCTACTGTTCATTGGCTTTCAGAGTGGTCTTGCTTAACGTGTCTTTACTTTTCTCTGCCAGCAGGTCTGTTGTGTCTTCGACAGTTACCTCAGCTGGGATCCTCTTTTCCTGCTAAAGCTTCAAAAGCTCAATCACCAAAGCAACATTGGTCTTGTAGGACGATATGTGCCAGCAGATTTGGAGAGCACGTTCATATATGGGTGTGTTGAACAACACCCTGATGGGCCTGTAGACCCCTCTGCTTCCATCAATGAACTCCATCGATATTTTGTTGCCGTATATTAAAATACAGAACAATCTAAACTACAAACGCGACAATGAAAATCTTCCAACAATTTACTGATTTCACCAACAAACTCGAGTGTAGAGAGTCCTCAGGTTTCTGTCTTTAATCAAAAATTCTAACATCTTGTCTTTATGACTTTCTTCTGTGTTCTTTTCTGTTTTTGTTTTACGCTATGCTTCTACGCTACTACTGTACTACATTTTAAGAAACACAACACAAACTCAGTGACCATAATCAGTTATTATCAATTATACTGAGGTCAATGTGCTGTAATTGTTTCTTACATTTACATAATATTGTATTTACAACCCTAACGAAAACACTGCTCTTTTAACTTAACATGACAGGGTTTATATTGATAAACCACTATTAATGTTTCTTTTTATTTTCTCTGTACAACAACAGTATGATATATATTTCACTACATTAGATATTACACAATATAGTCATGATGTTATTAAGACCCCATATTTCCGTGAATTTTTGCCATTTATTGTGCAAGTAAAATAATTGTTTTCCAACTCAATAATACCAATTTCCTCATTAATATACTCTTTCCAGGTTGATTACTTGGAGTAAACCCAGTTCCTTCAGTTAATCATTTTTGTGACCAGGCAAATTTGAAAAAACCCCAAAACAAAACAAAAAGATAATCTTGCAGATCTCCAATACATGTATTTTGCTGTAAGTCAATGGTTTGAAATTCCCAACCACAAAAAAAAAAAGTGCATCTAATGGCCATTACACTTAACAAAATCTAAAAAAAACATTTAACATATTTGAAACAGCAAATATAAGAGAATTATAGTCATCTTAATTTCTGCTTTGTGACTCTGAGTGACAGCGAGTCAGTGTAGGATGCTTCATAAATTATATACAGTATGTTCATACATAAGTTCTACTGAGGGGTGGATATTTTTAAATTTGAGAATGATTCTCAGGAGTGATTCTGAGACTCCCCACCTTTTCTCGACCACCTACAGCTGAACTTGTGGATGGTATTATCTTTTAATTGATGTGCAGTTATTTTAAGTCATCAATGAAGGCATAATATTTAATATTTTGCTTTAAATGTCTTCATAAATGTAATTTCAATGCTAGAAAAATCTATAGGCCTACAAAAAACACAATAAAGCTAATTTGTAATAAAGTTAGTTTGTTATCTGATTCTCTTTTTATTTTTGAAGGATGCAAGCAGGTGCAGCTTCTCTCTCTCTCTCTCTCTCTCTCTCTCTCTCTCTGTCTCACACACACACACACACACACGCACGCACGTGCATGCACACGCACACCACTGTGTGCACCACGAACAGGAAAAAGTTTCTTTTCAAAAACGACAATAAAAGAGAAAATTGCTGCTATTTGTTTGGAAAAGAAACGAAGCAGAGCAGAACGGCTGGCTGAATAGCAAAGCAGAAAAGAGAGAGTGGAGAGGTGAAAGCTGCAGGAGGAGAGGAAAACAGTGGGAGAGGCAGGAGGTGTGTGTTTTAGGGTTGAGAGCAGGAACTCCAGGCCCCCCAATATCTCCAGGAGCAGGAGAAGAGGAGTTACAGACGACATAGACAACAGTAGATCCTGACAAATCACATATTTGAAATAGCTTCTGACTTGAAAAAATGGAGACTTGGTTGGCTTTTTGGCTGTCCTGGTATGTGATGTTTTGGCTTCTGAGGCTGTCTGAGTGCATAGATAAGTCAAAGACTTCTCCAGAACCATTTCGTCTACAGTAGAAGGGATGTGAGGTCTCAACGTCCTTCATCGTCTCAGTCTAAATAAGACCCTCCAGTGATAAATTGACTCATTTCTTTTTTCTCTCACAGGGAGAAACATGCTGCACAGAGGATACTGAACAAACTTAAAACTGTCTGGATGGAAAGGATTTAACAATAAAAGCTTGAAGAAGAACATTCAGAGTGTTGTCTGTGCCGTTTTGGTGAATTTTAGAGGATTGTATCTGGATCAGGATCGTCTGCAACCGTTATCCACATATTTTTTTAATAAAAAAGGTAATAAAGGGGCTATAAAATATGGGCTAAAAAATATTAGTTTTGAAAGACATACATCTCAGCACTAGACAAAGTGTTTTTGTCATTGGGATTGATCTTCTGTATTTAACACCCAGAAATAGAAAACAGGACTTGAGTTTCAACAAGCAGTCAACTTAATGTTTGGAGGCATTTCATCAACTACCTTAAACCTGCAATTACTGGGTTTTTGTTTTTTTGTTTGTTTTTTTAAACTGAATACAACTTTAACATATGATCACATTTTAAGTTGAGTAAAGGAACTTATTAGCATACAGTTTAATTACACATCCAACAGATGTGGAGCAACATTATCATTCATTTGGAGTTGTGTTTCAGGCCTCCTGGCGTAAGTGCAATATTCATCTCAGTCTTTTAGCTCTGTTTTTGGTCTCTACCAACTCCTGAGGGAAACAACTGGCTCTTCAGCTGATAAATGACGCACTTTTATCTCCAGCTAGTCACCGACTGCTTTAAGCAGGCAGTGTACAATAAGTACATACAAAGTGTTACTGATGTAATGCAATTACTGAATTTCTAGCTTATACTCTAATTACTGAAAAATTGGTAAGCCTGGCCATGTTACTATATTGTTTTACAATAATAATAATATCACTGCACACTGGTTTGGGGAGGTATCATATTTCTTATAATGTAGTTATTCATGCAATTAATATGACTAACCATTATTAGTTTGTAACATGGTCATTCAGTAGCATTTGAACCAAAATGTCACACTGACTACATGACAAAGTGAACACATACATAATTGGGTGTGAAATAAAACCTTGACTGGATGGAGGGACAAAGACAAAAATCACTGGTGAAGAGAAGAACATCAGTCCATTAATAATGGATGTTAGGTTCTGGGTCTTGCCATTTAACTCAAAGACATCACCCCATTTGGTACTGTCTCTGCTACAGACACAACAATGTGGGAGAGGTCAGGGGGGTCTGAATTCTACACCTGCACAGGTCATTTCTTTCAGACTGCGACGGGCAGTTAACACTGAATAAAGTGCATGTGTGTGTGTGTTCTGTATTAGTGCAGCAATGTGTAAACATTCAAGATGGATAGTGTGAGCAAGAACAGGATGTAGGAAACAAGGAAATAGAGTTTGTCTTTAAAACTGCTGCAAAACATTTTAGAACCAGGACAAAAAGTAAATGCTTGAATATAATTCTCATCTTACCTCCTCCCCACAAGTGGTTGCACAGTGAGTGATATGTAATTCAGTTTTTAAGTCTCACTAAAAACAGATCCTTAAAAAGATTGATTATTAAAAGATTAAAAACATGGGTAGTCAAACATGTATTCGGCTCTCCTGTGTATCCATGTAATATAATCATTAATTTATGTTTGCTCTACATGCAGCGCAAATATAGCAGTGGCCTTGAATGTGGAGAAGGTAGTGAAATGGAGAAATGTACATCGCTGAAAGTTCAGCAGGTTACAGTCTGAATGATAGAACTGAACATAGAAATGAAAATGAGTTTTTCAAGGACGCTAATCTGTACAACTGGAGGATAGACTGATGTGAGGGTTGAAGGAGTAAAAGTGAGGTTAGAGGTGTAATGAACGAGTGATCGAGGAGAAGAAAGAGAAACTGAAAAAAGTAAATTGTGAAAAGGGCTGAGGGTGATGCAGTGAGGAAGTAACCCTCATGGCAAGAGAGAAAGGAAAAGGCATTAAAGGGTGAAAAATGGATTCAAAAAGGAACACACACACACACACGCACACGCACGCACGCACGCACGCACGCACGCACGCACACACACACACACACACACACACACACACACAGAGGTCTATACAGGGATGATTTTCGTGAGATAGCTTCTTTGTCTGCATCTGGGGTTTACCAAAGGTCGTTGTTCAGTTGTCTGAATTCATGCATGGATGTATGCATAAGAAATTTGACATAAAATATTCAGTCATCATATACATGAGTCTGTCTGCATGCATGTGTGCACACAGGTCTGTGTGCAGGCTTTCACAGAAACACAGCATACAGTAAGATTTTTCAATGAAGACAGTTATTTTGTCCAGCCCTGCAAAAATCATTTTCAGTACTAAAAGTCCATGTTGGTACGCCATTACATCAGAAATGAAGGTGTTTACTGCCAGATCTGGAATAAAATTACCAACAGCAGCTGATCTCCACCTTCTTGCTAGCAAAACTGGTGCCGTTGGTCGCTGCTGGTGAACCTTGGATGGTAGTGTTTGAGGATTCTAGTTATTTTGTTCATTAAAAACACCTCTCTTTTGTTGTGTGTATCTCATGGACCAACATTTATAATGTATATGGTGAACTCCCCTGCATGCAGATGCGGTGGCCCCCAAAAGGCCAGAGCTCCCCACTTAAATTTTTTTTTCAATTATATTTTGCATTTAAGAGAATCTAAGATTCATTCATATTAAAATATAAACAATTGTAGTAGTTTCATGCCAGATCAACCCTCAGTCGATCCTCTTTTGATTGGTTGCCTGTCACATCAGATGTATGCAAATTTTATTACAAACATAATAAAAAAAATTTAAAATTATGGTCACACTTTAAATATGTACAAGAAAGTTGAAAAATGGCTATTTCAATGCAATATTTTACACCATATGTGGATGACCTGATGAGACTTGTGTTTGAGGACCCAATACACAATTTATATTGTTGAGAACCCGTCATCCCAACGTTATCTCATTGGATGGCGTATCAATACCATGCCACTTTTAAGGTCATTTTGCGTGTCATTTAACGCCATCCGCATGTTATGAGTTTTAGACATGCAGGAAACAACGTCAAGTGACTTTTATTATGAGATGTTGTCTTAGTCACACGACCAAAAGTTGCAGTTTGGCTTAGGCATAAAAACGACAAAGTCATCTTACATTGTCTTCTCTATCGTATTCGTGCCGACGGCATTATACAGATGCCATTAAATGACACATTGTAACATTGGTGATAAACACTAACAATAAGAATAGCGATTTAGCATCATAAGCTAACAAAACCTGAACCGGAGACAACATGCTAACACGTATAAAAAACGTATAAGGACAAGGACACTACTATATTTGCGATGCTAACGGACAAAGAACAGCTCATCAAATAAATTAACTGTACAAAACGTAGGTTCCCCCGACACAAAGTGAAACTTGGTTGGCAAACTATAGCTAACATAGCTAGACAGAAGCCGACGCAAGAGCATTCATTATGAGTACCGATCAGCAAGTTTGATAACATCACTTCGAGAACTGGACAACTTTACTAGCGCAGCCAAACAAGAAGCAAACACAACAACACATAGCAAGCCAGCTTACGATAAAAAGTTATTCCTTACTAGTCCAGCAACAAGAGGGCGAGCTCGGTGTCCGTCTTGCATCCCTTCTTGTCTTTTAGCTCTCTCCAATGACTAAAAGCCAGACCGAGATTTACTCTTGTCTGATCTCTTGTTCGGTCACTCTCTCTACTCTACTCTCTCATACTGAACATAATGAGCTAGCTTCTTCTTATAGCTAGCCGAAAGGTGGAGTAACTGCTGTAAAGCGTTGTGTGCCATTCCCCCTATTACAAGTCAGTGTCCCATCAAAATTATTTTGAAGCTGTTATTTTCATGTAAAAAAGTTACGCAGTGAGGCTTTAAGACACTGGCATATTATTCATATGTCATTTGGTGAGACCAAGCTGGTCATCCCAGTATTAGATGCTGGTGGTCCTGCAGAGACCATGAGCATGCCTTTATTTTCTTCTTGTTATTATTTTTGCTGTGTTGGGGATGTTTCTAGGCATCAGGCTTTAGATTGTGTGCTTGTAGCCCCCAGCCAATAACTAAAAAGGTTTTGAGGTCGGACCATAGGCTAACAAGACTAGGTGAAACCTAGTATATGGCTGGACCGCCATTATACTTAACAATAATGTTGTCAGGACACCAAAATTTTGACTT
>JBBPCS010004602.1:0-11181 GCA_037974645.1 Hollardia meadi | reverse complement strand
ATTCCTGTACATATTCACAAATCTCAGTACGCATTTAGAGATTCTGTTACACATTTACAAATCTGATTACACACACACGGATTGAGATACAGTTACACAAATCGCCGCACGCATTTACAGATCTCTGCCACGGCAGAAGTGTAGCAAAAATCACGTGTGAAAAGACAGCCAATTGAGAGGCCCGACTGAGTTGTAACTGGTGATATAGGCATTTGTAGGCAAAATCAGCAGCCAGCACAGAAAGTAGTCGTCCTCACTTGAAGGCACAGATTTAAAAATATGACCTACCTGAGAATACCACCAGTGGAAAATCCAGGCTAAATCTGAAAGAGTTTTATCACTCTGCACTGCACACCTGCGGATTATTAATTTTTTGGCCACTTGGGGGCAGTAGAAACAAGCACAACGTTGACATACCTTTAAATTGATATGGCAAACTTGTTAGCATACAGTTGCTCATTTACACATCCTGCTGTGAAACCTTATCATTCATACGTCTGGCCACCTGATGGATGTAATTCCAATCGTTCTCTCTTTTAGCTCTGTTTTTGGTTTTTACCAACCCCCGAGAGAAATAGCATATCTGGCTCTTTAGCTGCCAAATGCTAGTGATTAACTGTGTCTGTCTTATGTTTGGTGGTGAGCAGGTACTGTACAATAGGTTTTTAGAGCTTTTCCATTAAAAACAACTGCCTGGTGCGTCTGTGATAGTGGAGACAGTGAACTAAAACAGTTAAGTTGTGGCTTGACAGCTAAATAAGCTGAAAGCTCTATAAAGCCGACAGTCCTGGAAGTTTCCGTAGAAATGATGAGCACTGTACCTTCACAAAGGTGGATTAATCAGGCCTGCATTTACAAAACCATCCTGTTATTCCTTAGTGTTAAAATCTTATCTTTTACAAATTAAAAAATACTGTTTAAATATGCTTCTGAAGCTTTAAACGTCACCTTAAAGGTCTCAAAATAGGCTCAATAAATGACTATATGTGTTGGAAAAAAAAACCCTGAGGTCTGAAGGAGAATAACAAGAAAAGAAGATAGATGATGCTGATGACACATCATTTATAGTGGACTCAACAGTGCAACCTTTTGCAGTGGCGGACTTGGGTTGTCTGAAGGGCAGGGGCGAAAACAATACAAAAGGCATCAGCACTTCATGTTGGTGCCCCTCCAGCTGCATGCAGTGGAGCACCAGCCTGCAGGAAGTTATGAAGCATTTATGGTGAAACAGGGTTTTTATTGAACTTATGTATATTGATTTGGGCACCTCAGAGTGCACTACATCATGTTTTCTTGCACATTTTATCATTCTTTATCTCCCATAGAGTCCAGTGAACCTTTAAATATAAATATGTACACATGGGTATATTAGACTGACCAAAAGGAATCCAGTTCAGAAAATGTTTATTTTTCTCACCTCTAATTATTTAGATAACTTCTTTTTTTTAACAATAAATAACCTCTACTAACAATAATAATGATAATATTTCATGTATTCCATTTCTCATATTCTTTCATTATCATCAAGAGTTAAGTGTGCACTTGAACAGACTGAATCTAAGGCAACATTTAAATAGTAATATTTAAATAAACAATAAATCTTTTTCCAATCTGTTTTTCAATCAGAGAATGAAAAATGAGGGCTGAATGAAGACAGATAAGAATTCATGTAAAAAATCAAAACATCAGTGAGAGCGTGACCAAAACAGATGTAATTTAGCAAAAATACCTTTTGAAACACTTCGACTTTCAGGACGGCGTCTGCAGTTTTGTTCAAGTTGAAACAAACAAACATCTGGTCTGAGACATTCATGTAAAAAATGAAACAACCTATATTCAAGATGATTCAGGCGATGCGCTCCATCCTCACAGTATCGGGTAGACTGCAAAGCTGGCAATGCCACAGAGATTATTTTTGTTTCTGGCGATTCGAATGAAGCCTCCTTCCCCCCATGCAGTTCCCCAGCTGGAATCACAAAAACACTCACTTTTAATATTTAATATTGGCCACACACGTAAAGTCAAACATTTCTTTTCGCATGCGGGGAACAGATTTTACAACTAAAAAGAGACAAATTCACCTGTTTTTCACGAGCCAGAAGTCTTGTCCTCTGTATGTGCCGTAGCCCACAACCAAGACAGCGTGATTTATCAAGTATGGGTTGCAGTTGGGTACATTGTATAAACCTGAAAGATGCATAAGGTTAATAATAGCGGTAGAGAAAATATATCTAAAATAATAGTCTAGAGTAAAATGTAAGTACCACACAAAACTGTACAAATCCAATTATAGATTTAAAAGTGCCATCGAGAGTTTATTTAATGTGGTAACTATGTGCACATTTATTTTAAAAGAAGAAGTGTGGTAGACTTCTTTTAGAAATCTTTATACTCATCTTAACTCAAAATGCTGGTGTAACTTGTACACACTGAATTAAGGCTGCCACCAATGATTATTTTCATCATCGATTAATCTGCACAACGAATCATTTACACTATAAAATGTCAAAAACTTGTGAAAGAAATGCTCATCACAAAGTGACATCTTCAAATTGCATATTTGTCCAACCAACAGTGTGAAATCCAAAAATTCTGAATTTTCTGTCATAAATGACAAAGAAAAGCAGCAAATCCTTACATTTTTGCTGAAATGATTAATCGATCATCCAAATAGTTGGAAACTATGTGTTTTTTGTTTTTTTGATTGACTAATTGATTAATTGACTAATCGTGGCAGCTCCACTCTGAATAAACATAAATATCACAGTCGCACCCTCACAATAGTTACCTTTAAACCTTTAACTAATAGAATCTAGTTTTGTGAACAATTCCAGTGCTGGAGAGACAATATCAAAGCATGTTTAACTGCAGAGTCGGCTTTAAATACAAGTTATGAGACAAAGATCACTTGAAAGAAGTTGTATTAAGGGAAGTCTAAGTTAAATATGGTATTTCCCTAAATTGCAGCTCTACTTTTTATGAAATCTTCTAAAAGTTCACAATAAGATGAAACAGAAAGCTGCAAAACCTGAACTACTTTTTTGGCAACAAAAGTATAGAATACAACAGGCTGTGCATATAATGTAAATGTACACAGAAATGTCATATAACTATACAAGTAAAGTTTTATAGTTTTCTCAGGTATGACACAGCTACATTATGAACCCGTCACTCAGCAGTTGGCCTCTCTTTGCATTAAATCCTGGCTTTCAGCAGCCACACCTCCTCTGTAGAGATGAAAAGACGGCAGCCTGGCGTTCACAGCCACAGCGACTGGCCCCACTGACGCCACTACAGCCTGCAGAGTCCTCTCATCTCCCTGTGGGAGGATGCGGAAATTCGAGCAGTGGCCGACCTTTCCCTTGACAGAATACCGACATTTCCCGGTCTACAAAGAGAAATGAGATTTACAAAATCTATTATGTACCATTGTTTCATCAAACTGGTAAATATTCTGCATGTTATGTTTTTTTTTGTCTTAAAATACATTTATTTTAACACACATATACAGTATATAATCACAATATTATACAATATATTATGATTATTCATGCAGTCAGATTGTATACCTGTATGTACAGTGTATATATTAATATGCAAATTAAAATTCTCATATCGTTTCAGCTAAAAAAACCTGAAAGTTGTTTTTAAAGGAAGGAAGGAAGGAAGTGAATAAGCAAGGAAATAAATATGGGACAAACAAGAAAGAAAGAAAGAAAGAAAGAAAGAAAGGAAGGAAGGAAGGAAGAATTAAAGAACAAGTAAACAAGAACAAAAAAGAAACAAATGGAAACAAAAAATAAAATCAAACAAAATCAAACACGAAACAAATAAAAAGAAAAGAAAGAAAAAAACAAGATGAAGGAAATAACAATGAATGAACATGAATAAAAGAATCAACAAACATAAAAGACAGAAACAACAAACTGACCAACAAGAGAGATACAAACCAACACATTGTTAGTAGTTGTACGTCGGGTCGATCTTTCTTTAATAAATTAAATTAATTAAAAATAAATCTGGTGGTGCTGAGGATGACCTGGTGTTCGTAGGGGTAAAAGCTCTCTGAGTCGACGCCTCCGTTGCGGATGATGTAGCTGAAGGATTTAGAGATGTATCCTCCTTTGCAGCCCAGGTTCCCATCGCGGGTGCTGCAGTCCACCAGGTTCTGTGGGCTCAGGGGAACAAGGACACCTGTTCGCTTCTTCATCTGGCCCTCAAGAGCTCCCAAAGAGCTGAAGGCCCAGCAGGACCCACATAACCCCTTAAAAAAGAAAAAGAAATTATGTTTAATGCGACTGGTTCTTCATTACATTGTTCTCATTTCCTCCGTTTAAAATAGCAGATTTTTTTTACCTGGTTCTGGACAGGACTGACCAGACCGTTCTTCCTCCAGTCCACACTCTGAGGTATCGATAAGCCCCTCATGTCCTTAAAAGAACCATTTCTGAATTGAATAGGCTCCTCCAGCCTCAGGCCGTTCAGCCTCTCATTGATTTCCTCGGCTGTCTTAATAGAAAATAAAGCTGGTAAATATATGAAATGCACATGCAGTAATTATACTTATTCATGACCTCTTCACAGCACTAACTTACTTACTTACTAAGCACATTTCACACTGCACTATTTGTGTATTTACAGAAGAACACGAAGAAGTCAGCATCTCAGTGTGCTAAATTCATGTCACCTCTTCTAAAAGTTCCTTTCAAAGAGTTTCTGCACTGAAGCAGAAATAAAGAAGCTCATGATCTTAACCGACGCTTTGGAGGTTGCTCCTATTTTGCACATTTCTCTGATATCTATCAAGTTTAAATGTCTGCCTTTAGGAGAAAGAACACAGTGTTTCTATTGAATTGAATTCAGCTCCAGGATCTCACTTCTTCCAATTTTTTATGTACGTGCAGTATGTAACTTTATTTGCCTTACCAGACGTAGTGCACCTCATAATAGTCCTGAATGTCCAGACTGGCTCTGCCACGCTGGATTAAATTAATCAGATTGTATAAAGGGAGATTAGAGCTGATCTATAGGTTAGGGTTTAAATTAAGTCACAGAGGGTGCAGCTTTAAATGCAGATTAACAGTGTTGGTCAGTGACATGTGTCTTGCACCAGCAGAGGTGAATGAGTGTGAATGCACAGGTTGTAATGTTGAGCGTATGTCTGCACAGGTGCTGGAAGGGAGTGGAACCAGTTAAGTGATGTGATGAGGACTGGTGTCATGCAGCTTGTATCCACCAGAGGTCCCTCTGATACATTTGTGGGCCAAATAGTGACATGGTCAATGTCTGAGCATGTCTGATTATTATTTTTCTTCTGTTATGAGTAATTGGATGCATGCAATACCGCTGTCATACCACTATAATTTGCAGAAGATTCAAAATAAAGACAGTTCCACTTTGCTGCTCAGGGATGATGCAGGCCATGGTTGATATTACAAAGAGGTTAGAAAAAACATAAAGTATTAATGTAAGTTGTAATCTGTTGGATGTTAATATGTCATCTGTGCAAAAAAGGCTCAAGTTGCAGCTCAAATGTAATTTTTTTAAAACGCAGTGAAAATACAAAGAACGCGTTCATGAGATTTCCACAAACAAGTGAACTAGGTTAGCATTTATTCCTTGTTTTCTTTCTGATGAACATAGCTGCCCTGGTTTCAGGTCAGTTCTTGTAAATTTGCTGCCGGTTTTAAACTGTGTGAAGCTCACACCCACTCCACCCCAAAGCTAAGCAGCAGTAGAAGTCTTCTTCTTTTTTTTAAAAATCTCTGTTTGTCTCTATCTATGTAAAATAATGCAAGCTAACAAGCATTTGATGGGCTGTGTACACATTTTGATAATTAGTGGAATTATTGCTTGATATTGCGGATTTATCTCAGTTAAAATACAGTGACAAAAAGCAAATTATCTACATATCTACATTTCATGCATTTTTTTTAACAGGAAACTGAAGCACTAACTGTTTGATTCCCACCATATCAGCCAGATGATTGAGTTCCATTGTCGAGCTGTGTTTTCCTGCTGAGGCCTCCTGGTTGTGTCTGAACACCAACTGCATGTTCTTCTCCCATACTGCTCTCCTGACAGCGATCTCAGTCTGAAACGAAAACACTAACTCAGTGATCTGATGGTATGTATATATACTGTATGCACTGTATATATATTGTATGTATGAGGACTAGGAGAGGCATTTTCACAATCCTACCTGATTATCATAACTCTTGTGATGTTTGATTTTCCACTCTTCCCACACTTTATTTAAGGCAGACGAAGTGTGGCCGTGGACCAGGAAGTCCAAAAGCAACATGGCACACAGAATGTGCATCCTGCAAATAAAAAAACAAAACAAAACTAGTCACGTTACATGAGCAAATATGTACTGAACTGAAACAATTGGTTGACAATTAGTTATTTTAAGTTCCACCTTTTCCCTTCTGATCATTTGGCTCCCTCAGTTTGTCTTATGTTGTGGTAAACTGAAACTGGTATTTTTAAAGTCTTCTGCAGAAACAAAAGTCTGGTCAGGACTTACTGAATTCATTTTTGTTTGCCTGAAAGTAGTCAAATTTAAACATATTTTTAAAAAAAATACAGGATATACAACAAAAAATACTGGAGTTAGCCTGTAAAATATCCACCAAGTGTTTCTTTTCAACTGTAGAATGGAAACCTCAAAATAAACCCCCCCCCCCAAATTTCTAAAAGAAATACCGAGGACAAGATCTCAGTGGTGGCTACGACCCTGTACACCATTAACCAATTAAAAACATGTAGAATTATGTAGGTTTTCTGACTTTCTACCTTATGATAAGCTATTAATCAACACCATATAGCCATTAGCTTTGACTCAGAATATCAACCAAACATAAGAAGAAATAGTTTGCATTTACCTTGTTGTACAATAATCAGCAGGGTTAATTTGTCCCAACAAGAAAGTGTGTTCGTTTGTAACAGACCAGAGAACCTTCACACTTAAAAGAGGAAGTACTTTTCTCACACACACTGTTGTTTTGTTTTTTACTCTATGCATGCTCTCTGGTTTGTCATGTGAATCTAATTTACAACCAGCTGCTGTGACTCAAAATACACTTTCAGTACCAGAGGTGGAAGAGACAAAAGTTACATGATAGAAATAGGCTACATGTAAATGAAACTGTGTGTGGAAGAAATGTTTTTGTCCATAGATAATAAATCTGATAAATTTATTGACTTTTATTATTAATCACTTCAACACTGAATTATGTTTGACGGTGACACATGGGCTAAACCTATTTGGCAAAAAATAGAAACCACATTTACTGATACATGATAATGATTGTGATGAATGAATGAACTTTATTTATTTATTTATATAGCACCTTTCATACACAGAAAGCAGCTCAAAGTGCTGTCCAATTCAGCTGCACAAAAGAACACAATTTTAAAACAATGCACATACACAGGAAGAAAATTAGTATTAACATTCTTAAAATAGCGTGAAATAGCTCCGTCTCTTAAGAGAGAGCTGTGGTCAGTTTGAACTTTCTGAGAAAAAGACAATTTTACACCATCAAGGCCTTTCACTTACAGACATACTGGCTTTATAAATGGGGACTAACAGGTTTTTGGGAGGTTGGGGGTGGTTTAAGCTCTGGTTTTCTCTTGCGTCGCTTTATTGTTTGGATCCTTGCGAATTCTTGCTCGGAAGTTCCTGTTTGTGTGTTTGTGTTCTCCTTCAGTTTACTTGTGAACCTCCTCCCCCGTGCCTCATGTTTACAGCTGTGTCTACGAATGTGTTAACAGATACTGGAAAACAAGTAAACGACAACAGAAACACAATACAAAATGCAGTTTATTCATTTGCATTTATATTGTTGTATGCAAATTGCTGCAGTCCTATTACATGCAAGTTTATGTTGTTGACGAATATACCATTGTTGGTAAATATAAAATAATAATTATAGCAAATAATATATTTCATATAAAATAAATGTTTAAACATAATTATAAATAATCAGGAATCCTTGATTTCCTTTTAAGAAGACAGATGAAACAACACTAAAGAACAGGTGTGTTGTATTGTCTTTGTATGAAGTCAGTCAGTAGAGCAGCTTCAGAGTGGGGCATCATTATGAACAAGATGATCAGTGGCATATGATGTTGTTTACTATGACTACAATCTCTTCCTCTCTCTCCCCCCTCATTTTCTGTCCAACTTTTAATAAAGGCACAGATATTAAAAAGAAAAATACCGCTTTTCTACAAATATGAGGTTATTTTATCTAAAATCTGCCTACTTCATGAGCAGTGTCTTGTCATTACTTTGAGGTGGCTAAGAAATAGTCTAGCATGTGACCCCCTTTCACACTAAAACATGTTGTTTCTATACTTTGTTTTTGTAGATTTTAAAGAAACGAGATATAACACGTTAATTAGTGAGCTTTGAAGTTGCTGGAGCCAGGCTACATATTTCACCACATTTCCTGTCTTTATGCTAAGCTAACTGGCAGCTGGCTGTAGCTTCATGGTGTGGTATCAACTTTCAGCAAGAGAGCAGATAGGGGCTTTTCCGAAAACTATTATGAACTAGAACAATGATGTTAAGATGTTAACCATGTAAAGTTGGTGAGAAATTGGCTGAGGACCTTTATTGCAAATCAACCCTCATCTCTCCCTCCCCTATTTTCCTGTACTCCATCAGATAAAAGCAAAAAAAAATGGCCCCAAAATACTTAAAAAGAGAGAATTACCTAGAAATCTCCCAGTTCACAGGTCTCCATTACAGGGAGCAGCAATGACGAAACAATATGATGCTAAAAAGATAGCAGGATATTACGCAATTAGGATTTGGCCGAGGCCGCAATTGGCATTTCTCTCCCTGAATCCGGGGTTGGACAAAGATTCGCTGATGAACGCAGGTTCCCTGAGGTAGCCCACCAGATGGTAAGGTCCTGACTCAGCACCAACTCTTCTTCTGTGGTGATCTCGCACCTTTTGTGACAGCACACCTCATAATTGTGCAGCCGAGCAGAGAGGCAGGCAGTTTTTCCCAAACACCTGATCATTTTTTTTTTTTTTTTTAAATTGTCATTGAATGTGGAGTGAAACATCAAGTTGTTTAGAAAATATAATTAAGAAGGGGAGCACCGTGGGTGTAAATTACTAATGTATAAATGCACAAACCAATTGACATCTGTTATGTTTCTGAGGCTGAAATTATTCAAGTTTTTTTGAGATGTGGGATGAGATGAGAGATCATTCAATCACAGAGGCTAAAATAAACAAAGTCAATCCATTTTTATTATCGGAGTCAGCAAATTTGAAATAAATCAGAGAAGATTTTACTCCCCACCTCTTTCTATTGAGACTTGACATAGATGGAATATAATGCTAATATTGAATTGAATCGAATGATGTGTTAAAAAAAACCCCACCTGTTATGTAATTGTAAGAGAATGGGATCACGGCAAATGGGACTCATATTTACATGGATTTTAGTAATTTATTGATAGTTATATCTATTGATATATTGATATTGAGAATGATAGTGAGTATGTGGATTGTTGGACCTTAGTGACTTCAGTTGTAGTGAAATTTATTAAAGGCCGCCCTTTAAGTGCAGTTAAAATGACCTTGACACATTTTCTTTGACCTCAAGCTAGGATTTAACCTGTTGTTGTTACATGCAGCTTGGAAGTAATTTAAATTTGGGACAATTCATTTATATCTTACCTGCACTGAAGTTGAGCTGTAACTTTTTTCTGACTGATTAAATGTTTGTTTATTTTATTGTCTTAAGTTCTTTTTCTGTCTGGTGTTCAGCAATTTGAGTATCCTTGTTTTTGTTTTATACAAATCACCTTTCCTTTCCTTTGCCTAAGGCTGTGGTACATTATTTTCCCTTTTCTCATTTCTCAGTTTGCACAAGTCCTCGCCTCCTCTTCTCCCCACCTGAGATGCGAGCGGAGGACTCGAGGAGGAGACACGAGGAGAGATCATGTTCTTAATGGTATTTTTTTTTAAACAAAAGTCTGTTTAGGACTTACTGAATCTATTTTTGTTTGCCTAAAAGTAGTCAAATGTAGAGTATTTAAAAAAATACAGTATACTGTACACTAGAAAAGATATACTGGAGTTGGCCTGTAAAATATCCACCACGTGATTCTTTTCAACTGTAACAATAAGGATACACCTGTGCATCCTCGCTCCTCAAGATGCATTTTAGGAAGTGAGACATCCTTTAAAATGACGCACTGAGATCCATTTCCAGGTCACAGGCAGGAGGACGGAGGAGAGAGGAGGCACAAAATATAGAAATTAAAAGAGCCTTATATCTTTAGCGAGAGTAAGGCTACACAATCTTATTTTATGCTGAGTTAGATATTACCATTATTTCTATTATTAGCTGTTATTTTATTATCACTTACAGAAAAATGTATATTATTGTTGATGTGTCACATTGCAAATGCCACCCTGGATTGAAATGTTCATAAATTACTCTCAGTTACTTCTCACACAATGTGACAGAAATATGAAAATGACACACGTTAGGATTAATAGTTAATGATAATGTGTCAAACTTTCAGATGGCTCTGACAGATCAGAGGAAGCTGCAAAGATATTCCTTTATACCTAAGTGCCAGTGCCTCAATTCCTTCCCATCTGGTGTTGCTCCTAAATCTCTGCATTTGGCTGACCCGTGCCTGCCTCCTGTCATCCAGTGCATTGTGCTGGAGGGAGTCCAGGAGCTAGTGCATATAATCCCCCAGCATGTGGCGAGCACCCGCGCATCCAGAGCCTCGTTGTTGTTGCCATGAGGACAGCGAAGCAACAGGGGAACTGAGCTGCAGCAACGCGCTTCCTCCGGAGGTATGGAATATTTCACAACGGGAGGATGAAGCTTGCTCGTTGTGAATGTCTGTTTCTCTCACCTTGCAGGTGTCATTTGGATGTATTTTTGCGGTGGACCTGAGAGACCAAAAGATGTAATCTGCTAATCTGCTCTCTGAATTCTCTTTGCTTGATTCAGCTATTTATCCAGAGACCATTTCAGAGACAAAAAAAAAGTGAACGATTGTGTTTTTTCTTACTACTAAATTGTGAAAATGGATCAATGACAAGATGCAATGACAAGCCCACCAGACTGAAGAGACGGTGAGTTATGATACCTGACACCCCCCCCCCCAGCATACACACAAGATTACT
>JBBPCS010004601.1:0-11181 GCA_037974645.1 Hollardia meadi | reverse complement strand
TCTCTCTCTCTCTCTCTCTCTCTCTCTCTCTCTCTCTCTCTCTCTCTCTCTCTCTCTCTCTCTCTCTCTCTCGCCACTGTCGCCAAATGCTTGCTCATGGGGGAAATGTTGGGTCTCTGTATGTTAATAATTAACAACTAAGTGTGGTCTAGACCAACTCTACATGTTAAGTGTCATGAGATCACTTTGTTGTGAATTGGCGCTACACAAATAAAATTTGGTTTGATTTGATTTGATTTGCTGTTCCACAGGTCGACGACCAAAAATGTTTTAGCTCACACTGATTGCAGCTACAATGAAAACAAAGCCCTAATCAGGCAAGCCGTCCCCCCCGCCCCCCCCCCCCCCACACACACACACTCGCTGTAAAAACACACTCTGTCATTGCCCTTGGAGAGCTGTCTGATCTCCCCGGGCCCCTGAGAAGAGATGGCGAGACCTGCAGCTGAGCTCCGAGGTGTAAGTGACAGGCCGGTGGCTGAGCTTATGCACAGGAAGAGGAGAAAGATGGAGGGATTGATAGTCGGGGGCAGGAGCGTGGAGAGGAGAAAAGATGTGAGATGATGCAACATTGGTGGGGGAAGGTGAAGAATAAACAATGGCTATTGATACTGAAATCTTGGAACCCTACTTGGACTACAAACGGACTACAAACATAAATCAGAATGCTTCCAAATCTTGCCTACAGATTTTGTTCTTCCCAGGGCAAAATAAATAAAGACAGAAGACAAAGACAAAATGATTCAACGAAAGAGAAGAAATTAAAGGAAATGATCCATTTTAACCTGTTGATAAAATGTGTTGGGATAGCATTGAATGACCCACGTCTCCTGTTAAGGATAACTCTGGGATATGGTATATCTGACATTAAAAAAAATAAAATAAATCATAATATGCATTGAAGACACTTACTGCATGACATTGAATGGACATCATCCAGTATAATAATAATTTTTTTTAAAAACTGGCAACATCTTTAAAGTGCATTTACAGTTTAGTTGAATTTAGGATAGTATGTTACTGCTTGTTGTCTGTATGTATTCTATTTTGAGTGTGTGTGTGTGTGTGTGTGTGTGTGTGTGTGTGTGTTGGCTCAGCCGCACCCAGGCAGACCAGATGGCCTGTGTTTTACCTTCTCCTCGTCACACATCGTGTGATTATGGCTCCAGGTAATCCGTGCAATTATCAACTCAGAGTTGTGCGGTCTGAATTAAATATAGAGGCGAAGCATCATGGCAACATCAGCAGGGTGTGTGTGTGCCCCACCCAGTACCACACGACGTCAGCATGGGTTGGAATAAAGGTGAATCTGTGTATGTGATGGTAAAAAGCTCTGGTTTTATTTTTCATTATGTGTTAAAATCTTCTCTCACAATCCAGGTGTTCACAGAGGCAAATAAATGACACGAGTCAGCACTATTTTAGTGCTGAAATCGAGCTTGCCATCTGTTATTACAGAAGTAGTGTACCAAATTAAATCAGGTGTGCAATCAAAGTTTACAACAGTTTATATGGAAATACATGTATGAATCACTCGTACATAGTATTGTTTCATCTTTTTTCTTTTAGCTTTTTATACAGTTAAGTTGAAAATTCACATTTAAATCTTGGAAAGGGCTAAATTTCTGCTGAAAAAATGATACCGTCTTTAAACGAAGTGATCTTGGTTTACAAACAAACCCAAACTTTTGTGGTTTATTTCATATTCTCTCCAGAAGGCTCGTCCTTCTCTGGTTCAGTGTTTGGCTTCCCTGCCTGCAGAGGGCTGTGATGGCACTGATGGAGGCATCAGCAATTAGCCAAACTTTCCACAAAGCCTCAGCTGGACGGAAGTAAATTAATTGGACAGACATTATGACATGAAATCAATTTGTTTAGACAGGGGACATCTTCAAACTAGGCTCAACCATTTCTCTGTCTTTATGAAATGGGAATTTGGGCTTTGATCGGTCGACTAGTGGGAACTTGAAAGGTGATAGCGTCCTGAACTAGTGAACATTCTCACGAGCCAACACAAAGTGCACAGCTATGAGTAATCGTTTGCTTCAGAGTAGGACACACTTTTCCACAGCTGTTTTTATGCTTTCTTAGACATCATATGCTGGAGGATGACATCACACATGCGAAAGAGGGGAAGAAATGAAACATTAACCACATTTAAACCCACGACCTTTAATGTTACTGGTGCATACATCGACTTGCCAACATCACATCTCAGTGGTGTTTTTCCTCAACTCAGATTTGCATAATTTCGTTTTTCTGTAACTAAATAAAGTGAATTAGTTGTGAAACGTGTGTTTTGTTTTGCCATGTCACAATTCAGTGATGTGCAGTTACTACACAGAGGGAGAGAGAGTGTCAAGAGGATGTATATGCAAGCATAGACTGTGCGTGCATGCGTGCGTGATGTGACCTTGACCAACCAACAGGCTGTAAGTCACAGCTGTGAGCTGATGGATTGTACACAGCTCTTCATGCAGCTGATATGAGAGCAGAGGGCACTAAACCAGCTCAGACTCAGTGGCAGACACCACACACACACACACTAGCCAATGTTTTATCGGAATTACTTATATCTGTATTTATGTTCTTAGTGTATCCTTATTTATAACGCTGTCTATACGGTACATATCAGATTTAATAGTGTATACACTATATTCATATCATACCCCCAACTGTTTATTCTGTATATAATGTTTTTCTATTTGCATTACTTGCACCTACACTACACTATATTTTATACTTACACCTGCACTTCCTACTGTAACTGCTGCATACTGTATATATCTTAGAGTATTTCTATCTTTTGCTTGCTGTTTATTTATTAACTCTATACATATGTACAGTACACATTTTGCACTTGGCTCGAGAGGCAGAACAGGTCATCCACTAATTGGAAGGTCAACGGTTCGATCCCCGGCTGCATGTTGAAATGTCCACAGGCAAGATACCGAGCCCCAAATTGCTCCCGATGGCTGATCCATTGTTGTGTAAATGTGAATGGCTGAACACAGAAATATTGTGTGGCACATTGGATAGGAAGCGCTGTATTGCTCTGTGGCAAGTGTTGTAAAGCACTTGTGCGATCACTACTAAATTAAATTTTTGTACAATCCAATCTAATTTATTGATTTTATTTGTACAGGGACAAATATATAGCATGAACCAATATACCACAGCATTTATAGCCTAAGCTAGTTTGCAATGCCTGCCTCTAGCAGCAAAAATGCACAAAAATCAAAAATAAGATCAGCACAAGACACTAACAGCCGTGAAATAAAATAACCATTTACGTGCAGTTTTAAAGAAATGCAACTGAGCAATCAGCTGTCACCATAGCTGTGACACTTCTACCTGCTACTGATGGTGGTTTTAAAGTACTGCAACCAATATTTAGCCCATTGCAAATGGGTTAATAATTGTGGTTCCAGTGTCTCTTTTAGTCTCGCTATCTGAAGTCAGGCTGCTTATTTCTTCAGGAAAAGTATGATTAAAAAATAAAGTTGTTATTTTTTTTTAATATAATGAGAAGCCCAGGTATTTGTCATTAAATGGTTCCCTCTATAATAGCATTTACAACCTGCTATCAACTGCTGAGGCAGCTTCTTCACACATTTCTTAGTGTTGCAGTACTTGTGCGGGATTTTCGAAAATCTATTCCTCCGGGGATCAGAGAGGCTGCTTTCAGTGGCCACATATGTGGATCAGAATGAAATCCCACTTTTTCTTATCAGAGCTGCAGTTTAGGATGGCAGCCACCACCACACACAGCTACATCTGCATACGCACACAGAATGCTGGGCTGATACCACAGAGAGTGTGTACTAAGTGAACATACTGTATGTGTGAAGATATGGGAGGCGGCTCATGTGGCAGAGGGAAAGTGCTTACACAGGCTGGTGGTATATATTTTGGGGGGAGTCGTGCGCTGCAAAAAAAAAAAAGAGATAAATGACACAAACTAAAAACCGTCCCGTATGCACATATACTTCAAATGCTGTAAAATGATAAAATTATGAGTGTGTCATCTTTTAGGACATCCATATTTCTGTATGTGGAGACAAAAGACAAAACAAAACAAAAGAATCTTCCTTTCAACTGAGTTTGGGTAATCTGCATCATATTGTTGTACACTTTTACAGCTCTCTACAATATCTTTGTGCATTACCTGTGAAACATCTCTCTTTTATCTTTTTGCATCTGTTTACCTTGAGATTGTTCAAACAGAACTAAATCCATTGACCTTGCTACTCCTCTCCGTAAATTAATGTGAGAGCAGTCTTGTGGGCGTGTTTCAGCACAACCTTGGTCCTCAGTCTGAGGCTGCTCTACTGTGTCAACGGCAAAATAAAAAAGAATCCATTCTTCCCCCGTACTATAATATCTTTCTCACTCCTGCTGTTGTTTAAATACATGAAGCTGATGAACTGCTTTGTCTCCTCCGTTCAGCTCTAATTCCATTCAAATCTGTGTACTAAGGACGCATTTGCACTAATGTGAAGTAAAAACAATTAATCCATCTTTGTAGCAGCGTTCCATTCTTCCACAGAACTAAAGACAATATTGTTGTAAGGATTCTTTACTTTGCATCCAGTCTGACATTGTGTCTTAGGCTTCACCACCTGCAAACCAGATGATATGCAAAGTGTTCAAAATCCGCCTCCTCCAATTGTGTAAACTTTGTACAATGTTTATTCATCTCATTGTCAGGGCTGCCCTTTTCAAGTTGCATCTTGGATAGGAAAGTGAAAGCCTTGGTGTGATATAGAGACATAGAGAAATAATTATCACACCAAGCCTTTCACTTTCTCCATCTAATACAGACTAACATGGACGTCTGAATCAGACGAAACCAGACAGTCTCCTCAGAGAACAGTTTTCAGGTGTCATGAGGTCAGATGTTGTTTTGTTTTCTTCAAGCTTGTACGCCATCTGAAATGGCACTCATAATCTTCGCTTAAACCAACATGATGGAATAGTTCACTAGAAAATTACTTTGTCTTGGCTGGAAAGCTGGATGATCTGATTACAGAGACTTTATGATGATATGTTTATTTTTAAAAAGACAAAATGTGAGGTAGCAAAACCATAACTTGGGATGCATTTGCTCCGTTTCTCAGGGAAATATGGTAACAGGTAAAACATGCTCACAAACCATTCTACGATTTCAGTTCGATGTTCTCGTTTACAGGGCGTGGCTGCTGACAGAGAGGCGCGATCACACTCACTAGACAACATCTTTGTCCTGACTCTCTTCTCCAGCAAGCCCACACAATCTCCTCTGACAACAATTATCAGCAGCCATCAGGCACCAAGGTCCTGGTTGAATGACCAGCGTGTGAGGTGGACTTGACAGGTTTTCTTTTCCAAATGTGGGTCCATGTAATTTTTCATTAGTACAAGGGGAATTCAGTCCAGCACACAGTAGAGGTCTCTGTCTCTATAACTCAGTTTTTGGAATTCAGTGTTCATTCTACAGTAGAAAAAAAATATTTTTATAGCTTTAGAC
This sequence comes from Hollardia meadi, assembly GCA_037974645.1. Taxonomy (NCBI): domain Eukaryota; kingdom Metazoa; phylum Chordata; class Actinopteri; order Tetraodontiformes; family Triacanthodidae; genus Hollardia; species Hollardia meadi. The sequence goes on along the minus strand of JBBPCS010004601.1, from coordinate 5,672 downwards.
AAAGTACACCCTGACAAAGCTGCTAGTGTTGCTGTTGACTCTCCTGCTACTGACATTTATTCAGAAAGTTTCAATTCAGGTGCTCCAATAAATTTCATAGCATGACTATTTGTGCTTTTGCTGGGAGAATGTATTTGTCCAAATTCCTGCCCTTAAATGGTCTTAAGTGAAGAAAATATATATTTCGCAGAAAACCACTTTGTCAGCCTAATATTATGAACTAACCCCATTTCCAATTTTTCCATTCGTTATCGTCTCCTCCCCTGAATCACCGCCACTTAGGGTGAGAAGAAAAAGGACATTCATGAATCTGCATACTCTATTGCTGATATCATGCTCATTCATTTTCCATGCTCGCGTTAATCTGAAGGCTTTTTTAAAAAACTCTTTGACACAACAGTGAGGGCAACGGCAGGGCAAGGGCTGAACGGAATAAATAAACAATGAACGATTATCTAAAATAAAGAAAAATGACGAGACTGAAACAAACCCAGTCTAAGCATAAAAAACACAGATGGTGCTCTGTTCTTAGATGTTACAGGACATTTCCACTGGGTAGAAAAGCCAAAAGAAAAAAAAGATGACAAACTCCATCCCCTCCTTCAGAGTAGAAGGATGAAACCCCGTCAGCAAATTAACAAGTGCATGTCAGCTTTCACATGTGCATGTTTTCACCCCTGTCCCCTGTCACAATGGCCTGAGAGGGTGAGTGGGAGGTGAGACTTTCAACACACTACTCCCTTTGACCTACAACTAGTCATTGGAGAGAGAAAAAATCGTGCTTTTGGACAAATACTGACTTTGGAAAAAGAACGAATCAAAAAATAAGCTTTAAAAATTTATTGAATTACAATGTTTTATTCACATATTTAAAATTCAACATTTTGGGTCTCAGAGAATACTCAGCAATGTATTCGGGGTACTCTCTGCCATTGTTAAGCTGACAGTATTCTTAAAGCCATCTCTCCTAAAAGCAAAAGTGTTTATAGCTGTTCCGATTAACAACCATTCAACAAGCACTTCAGCCGAAGCATATTGCCACCTTTACACTAATTTGCCATATTTAAGTTTAAATGTGTATATCAACAGAAAATATATACAATTTTCAGGAAATATCTTAGGTTTGCACACATCTGAGACATAGAAAGACACGGTACTGTACAACTCTTGAGAAAGCTCTCTTACTTCAGATTGTTTTACAGCCACTGTCATTACCACAAAATCAGCCCTGGATTCACTTTCATCTACAGTCCAGCTGCTCAGGGTTATAGCTTTGATAGGGGGTTGTTTATACTGAAACAACCTGTGCAAAGTTAACAACATATGCAAAGTCACAAATCAAATGTTATTTCCCATTTTTATCTTCGTCACCCCAGTTGTGCTCCTCACAGGACACCAATTCCTGCCACCATTGACGGGAGCTGCACTCGACTTCTTGCTTCTCCGTAAATTATCATCACATTTTCCTGCCACTCGCTGAACCCACTCTGTTTGAGGAAGGCTGCATGACAGTAAAGCCATTTGCGAATACAACTCCCACTATTTGCTCCACACTATATACAGTATATGGTGTTTTGATCGGGCCAATCTCTAAACTGTGACTATAAAAATAGCAGGCGTGTTTACAGAAAATGTTGAAATTTCCTGAAACTGAAATAATTGGATGTAGCCGAGTTGTTATTTTCAGCCCAGAAAGAGGCTGACAGCATTAGGAAACCAGGTCACAGATTATTGTGGTATAAAGTTGATTGGCATCTCCTCTCAACTTTTGGAGGGTGTTTTCTCCTGGCCACTGACGCAAAGTTTCTCCACTTAAACAAGGTTTCACAGGATTATGCTTCACTCGTGGCAATATCAGCCAGTCAGAACCTTATGCTGCGTCTATGTGTGCATGAATTTTCTCTCTGTGGTGTGTCTTTTTTTTTTTTTTTTTAGGTTATCTCTCCTCCTCTTATGGTCATTATGCTCTTAGGCTCCTTGAATAAGTGTGTGAGTGTGTGCACATCCAGAAAAGTGCCTATGACTGTCAAATGAGAAGCAGACTTCCATCCCAAGTCCCTGAGCTTCCCTCCAACACCACCCTTGGGCTTTGTTTTGATCCCCTCGCCAGCCCTTCTCCTCAACCACCTCTTGAGCATATTGAAATGTATGTGCCAGTTGGTATGTGTGTGCAGGCCTACGGGGATGCACAATGCCCCCTTAAGCCTTTTGTGCTCCAAATTTACACCGTCTTGCCCTTATTCCCAATGCCAATTTCTCCCCTGCTCATTCGTCAATGTATGCAGTGCAGGGCTTATAAAGCCACAACAAGGCTTGGCTCTTCTCCCTGCTCACTCTGCCATCTGAAGTCTCAAAGGTATACTCCTCTTGCCGCTTCTTCACAGCCCAAGGCTTTTTTTTCAAAGCGTGAGAGACAGTTGCTCTCGCCCTCGCTCTTGTGAATCCTTGCTGAGAATCTTCTGCTGGATTCTTCTTGGGTTCAGAGAAGTTTGAGATAAATGATGCATGCTTTAGTGTGCTGGAAATGATACAAGAATAGGCTGTTATCACCACGACAGTGTTCTGCGTTAACCATTCCGTTAGTGCATCCTGCTTTCTCAGGGAGCCATCATAACATAAGACCCATTCTGGCAAATTCTAATAGATTTCTGGTTAAAATTCATGAAACAAATGCAAATTTATTGCTAATGGAATACTTAAAATGACACATTATGAATTTTGTATTTGTAAATTTTTCAAAAAGATGCATGAAGCCACATTTATATAATCAGAAGGCTGTGCATTCAGTCATTAATTAATAAACTATGCTACACTGCAGTTTGTTTATGTTAAGTTTTACTCTGTATATCTGACAACATCATAATTGAAGTCAGTCCCTTGGATTTATCAGCTGGGACAGTGTGTCATACACAGGAATGTTAGTGAGTATCCTTTCAGTCCATGAAACTTGAACCTGAGGTTGATGAACCTGACATATATGACTACCTTATTGAATTGTATCTGTCACTCTTTTGTCGTTATTTTTGCTATTATTTTGGTCGTCTGTCCAATGCGATGTTGCAGTCACAATTAATTGCCTTGCTGTGGAGAAATGGACCAGCTGACTGAAGTAGAACACAGGTCAATCAGGTCAATTTATGTGAATTATTAACGTTAAAATACCCTGTGCTCCTGGCAGTCTTTCAAGTGGACAAACTGGTAAACCAAACTCCATTCAAAAAGTGGGTGTTTTAATGGTAGGGCCATTAATTTACATTGTAAAAGCTGTAGTTACACCATCACTTTGTCTATTTCCTGATTCCCTTTGATCTACAGGCACAATCAGCACACATGTCCAGGTCCCACAGTTTACCATTTTCATCCTCTAATTCTCTGCAGATGGCCAGAAGCCACAGGTCTCTTCTTTTACTCTCCTTCGCTCTTTGGGGAAGTAAAGAAATTCATAAACTGCATTTTATTTGACGTGCAAAATGCGAAGCAGTACCTTTCAGGCATGGTGCCAGTAGTTTTTCCCATTTGGCGCCAGTGCTTTTACAATACTTGTCTTCATCCTAAAAGGGGACATGAACGTGATGTATGCCTGCTCTGCAATGGTTCATACCACTGAACAGGATACATAGGGGGAACATAAACAACACCTTCAAAAAGTATTGTGTTTATGTGTTTTTTATTCCGTAATTGGAGGTGGCTTCTATTAAATATATATTTTAAAATACATCATTTATATACAAGTAATGTATTATTTATTATTATTATCACGTCCCCTCTGTCCTCCCCAGGATCTGTGCCTGTGTCTGTGGCTGCCAGGCTTTATGGCTCAATAGCCACAGCAGCATGGAGGCCTATTTCATTGTTTACACCTCACACAGGTCTCTCCATTTCACAGCAAGGCCACCTAAATGCCTTTAAAGTACACTGAACACAGCTTAAGTGTGTGGGATGTGTTAATGCACTTCTTACAAGGATAAAATGTCTCCAGTGTGCCGTTATGAATTCGACAAGGCAATAAAGTCCGCGCTGCACTGAATTTTGGCCAACGTCCAGATTACTGCAAGACCTAATCATTTTAATATTAAGTGGAGCAGATATTGTTCAGTGCACAAGACATAAAGTGCAGTGTGAAAGATTGCTGAGATTACCACAGTGGTCCTTCTTGGCAACTGACTTTTTAAAAATCGTCAGTATTTAACAGCAAGATCCAACAAAGGTTTGAACTGTATACTGTTATAATGCTTAACAAAAGTGCAGCTACAGTAATGCTAATGCATTATTTCTTGTTATATTCTACTTGTTTTCTATGAAGACTAATCTGTTGGGGTGGGTTTTAGAGGAACAATAAACTCTGCATCTCCTCTGGAAGATTGTTTTCCTCAGAGTCTGGGATTAGAGGCATTCATAGAGAGAACTAATGTTCATAAAGAAATCCATAGACACACACAGCATAAAATACTGAAAGGGAAAATCTCACAGAACAGAACTTCCCCCATTGACCCTTGACAAAGCCTCGTCCCCTTTAGTTACTATTGCAATGACTTTTAAGCTCTCTATTTTGGCACTGCATGCAGTTTACAATGGTGATAGAATTAATACCAGAAATTCTTAGTATGTTTTCTTAACAAGTACTTGATTTCAGAGGTAAACCAAAGAGGGCCTCTCACTTCTAGCAGGCGACTGTCGATTATGCAAGTTAGCATTAGCTCCATGAACTAGTTAAAAATTCCACCTCCGGCTGGTTTGTTTGAGAAGGCGCGTTGTTGTTGCGGCAGTAGCGTAGAGCTTGTTAGTCCTTGTATTATACATATGATACAGAAAAATGGAAGATTATATTGGTTTTTTTTAGTTTTTTTTACATAATCCTGTTTGAATGCCTAGCTTGCATATGTTATTTTTTCACTTTTAACATTACAAGAGGAACAAGAGGAAAGGCTTTTTAGAATGAAGAGTAACCAATGTGTATGCCAACTGTTATGCAATCTTGGGTAGAGCTGGCTGGGGTACTTGTGATGTAAAATTCCCCAAATTCAAGAAAAAGCAGGACAGAGCTGCAGAACTATGAAAGCGTCCAGGAGTGGATCCAGGAGTGGTTGTCCTTGTCTTGAACAGGGCTTCACTATTTTAGCATTAGGGGAAAAAAAACAAACCTTGATAGACCAGTCATGCCTAGTTGTGCTTTCAAGGTACAGCATGATTGGACAATTCCTGGTCAGCGGAGGGTTTTTTCGAACAATTGCAGGAAACAGTCACCAAAAAGAATCTCACGTTTTCTTATTATACAGATTTTTTATGTTTAATTTTTCAGTGAACAGTTAAATCATATTTTCTGTGTCAAAATAATCTAAGATCATATACTGAGATTATTTGACATCATTTCTTAAAATTCTATTTCACTAAAGGAAGGTCTAAATATCTATATATGTCTTTCTCTACATTGCCAGGACTGGTAGTGATATTGCATCCTTTATTTATTTATTGGCCCAAAAAGTAATAAAATTCTAACAGTCTAAAAATACTGAAATCAATACCCAGACACACACACGCGCGCACACACACACACACACACACACACACACACACATCCACCCACACACCCACACCCACACACACACACACACACACACACACACACACAGACAAAATGACAAAATTCCCTGATGAAATTTTTTTGCTATGAC
>JBBPCS010004600.1:0-11181 GCA_037974645.1 Hollardia meadi | reverse complement strand
ATAACGTTATTCAGAATATAATATATTTAGAAACATTTAGAATAGAACCAAGACCCTGTGATGTATTGCTTTAATTGCTGGCACATTGGCACACCTTAACACATTTCACCCCACCCATGTGTCCATACCAACTTTCAAGCCAAACCTACGCCCCTGCTTCATTCAAACAAGACATAAACGTCCTTGTCTGAGCCGCTGTAAATCACCTCCATACTGTATCCCCTGTCGCCAAACTGGCCTCCATCGGTCTCAGAAGCTGTACCCATTCCCAGTTTGGTTTCCGGCCGCATTCAGGCTGCGATCCCCCAGTGATCGGAGGTCGTCATCTTGGCAGACTTCAGTCAGCTGTAGGTCCAGTTGCCACAGCTACAACCAAAGATAATGACACAGCCTCTGGTGATATGCTGACCCATGTATTTGTGGAGGTACCTTAATATTCTGGCCATATTTTACAAATTGCACTTTTCAAAGGAAAGTAGTCTTCTTTCATAATTGTTTTAGGAACAATCCACATAGCAACAGGTTTGCTGTGCTTGCAAACTCAGGTTCCAGTCATACAGTATCTTAATTACAGAACTTCTTTAGTGGTCATTGGTAACACATCATCCATGTAATTTCATGGTGTTTCTCAAGAATCGATTCTTGGTCCATTAAGCAGCGATCCCAATGAAAAGTGTAAGTAGTAAAACTTACCTCTGTACTGGACACCTTCAGTCAGCAGGCTGTCAGTAGTTGTTATTGCTTTTGTCTGTGGTTGTTGGACCTCCTTTACTTTCAAGGTCAAGTACAGTAAGTGTATCATTGTATCATTATGTTACTGTATTGTTTGAGACATTTCTTTGTACTGTATTATGTTCTGTGAAGCACTTTTAACCTCAAGTGTTCTATGGGTAAAGCTTACTCTTAAACACTCTTAAATAAGCAAGTACGGTACCTACTTGTATAAACACATAACACTAACTGGTATGGACACACATTGATTGATTTCATAATTTCCAAGCAGCACCATCCTTTACTCCTCTCCACCTGTTCCTCCAAGCATACAAATGACTGTGAACAATGGAGAACCCTCTTGATGAAAAATCGTGCATCACTTCATTTACTCTGCTGTTTTTTGGCAGCCCATAGAGGTCTCAGTCACCTGAGGCTTGGTTCTCCCATCTGTGCATGATGAGCTATTGATGTTTCTCATGTTTAGTGCCTTTTAAATGTTTTTTTGATAACAAAGCACCAAGCACATAAGATTGTACATAAACGCTTGAAAGTAATTATTAATTTCAAATGGAGGTCAATCCGAAAGAACTGAGCATGCCTACATTATCTGTCTGTAAATCACACATGGCAGCATTTTTGTCATGAGGTAATCATTTGTGAGGAATAAAGCCTTTAGGCTTTTTCAATGTCAAAAATGTAGTGCATACTGATATATTAGAGACAGACATTTTTGTCCGGAGGAAGGTTTATAGATTGCGATAGTCACTGCACAGCAATAACTATTGACTACTGAGCAAAAATGAACATTTTATAAATGTTATACATGTCCATTGATTGATGTGACTGCCACGCTGTGCTTGTAAACATCATCACCTGAAGAGCTGTAAGGTAAAAGAGTAATACCACAATAGTTCAGTTATACACAGCCTATACAACAAGCAGTGTCCCTTCATTTCGTACTGTACAATAGGCTCCTTTAAATGGTGTTCTGTCATTTATTTATTCAACACTGCACACATAGTCAGGTAAAAGTCTCTGACTTTGGCCAGTACTGTACAGTGTGCAGTGGTGGTTACCTAGTATCAATACATTTAGGCCTATGTAAAAATGCATTACAGATTAAAGTTCTGCTTTTATACAAACAACATTTCCTAATTAAAATTACAGAGGTATTATTAGAAAAATGTACTGAAAGTATTAAAAGTAAAATTATGTTTGCCCCTTGTAACTGATATATCACTGTGTATCACATTATGAGATTGTTGATGCATCAATGTGTAAACAGCATTTTACCGTTGTAGGAGCTACTTTTGACTACTTTCACTTAAGTATTTTAGTCCTTTTGTTTCCAATGTAAACATCCAGTCCCCACCTCAGGGTCACAACATATATCTGAGGGGTTGTGAGATGATTAATGGGATAGGAAAGAAAAAAATAAAGTTTTGCTACACAAATGTGTATGAATGTTTTGGATTTTTCTCTAATCTTTACCTTAAAGTTTTAAAAAATTACCCTCTTACACTTCCATAGACACTTTATAAACCACTCTTTGGTGGAACATCTGAACATCTGAAACATGACAAAGGGACCCTAAGCAGACACTGCTGTTCTTAAGGGGTCACAAGCCACAAAGGTTGGAAACCACTTGCTCAAGTTTTAACAATGCATTTTATCATAAGCATGTCTTATGTTTTTATGTAACGTCTTAATTTTTAAGCTAAAGCTGTCAAATAAATGCAATGGATTAAAAGTACAATATTTGCATCTGAAATGCATAAATGTGTATTAAGCAGCAAAAAATGGAAACTCTTAGTTAAGTACAAGTACTTAAAAATTGCACTTAAGTACAGCACTTAGTTAATGTACTTTAGTAACACTTTACAATATAGGACACAAATATCTACATATTTGTATTTACTCAGAAATCAGTGATAAACGACCTGTTAACTAATGAATTGTTATTCCTGAATAAGTTAGTTCCTGATTCGGGGACTGTATCATACTTCATGCTTAGTTACTAGAGAACAGACTGGGAGATGTACATAAATGAATCATTCATGATTATTTGACAATTTCTTACCCTTTTGGTCCAACATTACAAGATGTCAGCATTGTCACCAGTGAAGAGAAACTCGAACACCTAATTTAAACACCTATCTGCTAAAGAAAAAGTGCCCTGCAACACAGATGAAGAATTAATTTGAGCATAAGCATGAAGAAACTTTTTGGGCAGAAACATGGTCCATGCAAGCACACAAATGACAACACCTGGCCCCGCTGGCACAAACATGAACATACTCAATGTTTGCTCTTACGCACCAATGGAGTTAGTAAATGTCAGTCCTTCAGGGGACGATATAGACAAACATGCCATCTGTGGAATAAAATGTACAACTGTACCTTCAGCACAGAAGAAAGAAAAGAGACGTAGACGAGGAGAGAAGAGGTGATGTTTTAAATTGTAAATGTGCTGATGAATACCTGTTGGACATGTTCCACTATAGCTTTGTTGAACTGGTCAGCCATGGTTGTTTTGAGCAGAAAGTAACCCACACAGAAGGGTTTCAGCATCTCTTGTTTTATGCTATAGCGCCTGCACTTAGACTGCAGCTTGTGCTTGAATTACATTCTGATTATCAGGTGAAACACGCAACAGAACAGAACGCAACAACATGTGTCTTAAAGCGTGAAACATCTGTGTTGCAATTGCGTTCTTGCAAGAACCATGTTTCTGCCCTTCAGCCCCACCTCTCAGATGGAAGACCTATCTAAAACAAATACAACAAAATAAGTAATGCTTTTTAGTAGAACTTATGGTCATTAGAAGTTCCACAAAGCTCATTTTTAATTCAGTTAAAAATAACAGTTGGGACTTAATCCCACTCTGAGAGCGGGGGAAAAATCTCAGCAGAGGAGATTTTCCCAGTTTGTCTCAGTGTGATCAGAGTTAGTGGAGAAGGTGTTGGACAACAAGTGTCTGATCCTGTGACTTCCTGTGTGATTCATGTGTAAGCTGTGAATGGCTGGCCAGGCAGACAGCTGAAACCACCAATCAATCTGCGAAAGCCTTTTCTGTGAACATCAGTGCAGCCCATTAAAGTCAGGGAGCAGACATCCATCCAGCTGCAGACAGCGTGTCAATAGCCATGGCAGAGCCTTGACAGACTGTGCCATTTTTAGGTCGATAATGCTTTAGATCTGCATGGACTCCCTGTGATCAACTGCCCCACATTTCTCTCTTAATGAGCCTCCGTGTGCATGTCAGTTTATCTGTCTGTGATCCCACACTGTGTGTGCTCAGTCGTGTCTGTCTTACAGCCCTGCTAACATAGATTCTTGGCCACATTCTGCAGCTTTCAGATAATAGCTGATAAGTTTTTCTGGCCTATGACCCAATTACCAAGTCCAAGTATTCTCGTGGCCCCAGCAATTAATGCCTTGTCAAGCTGTAATTCATATTTGCAAATAGCATACTTTTGTAACCTATTTTCAAAGGCGTGAAGGAAGTTCCAAAAATATCTCAAAACCATATTAACCAAATGTCATTTTATCAGTCATAGAAATCTCCAATGACACTGTCTGCATATCAGATGACGCCAAGCACTGTCTTGACTGCAAAGTTTAAAAGAACTGTGCTGTTAAGAAGGACTTCTGAGGGATAAGAATCAGTCTGTAGCTGTTTTCGGCATTTTAGGTCATGAAATATCACACACCTCATTTGCTTGGAATATCTACGGAAGAAGGGACTAGTTACTCCGAGCAGGCATAGATCTAAAGTCAAAGACAAAGGAAAAATTACATCCCAGAACTGACTACAGTCGTTGACAAGTGACTTCTACAAAGTTCAGAGAAAAGTCACAGCAATGACAACCTAAGAACATTCAACTTTGATCATCATAAGCCCATGATAACATCTTATTCTGTCAGTCTCACTGATACATTTTTATCATTCATGCCATGCTTTAGTGGTTTGACCCCTTTGCCCCCGGCTGACCTGGGTCTATTCTTAGCTCTTTTTTTAAAAACCTCCATCTAAAGAAAATGTGGAGTAGTTTGTAATTGTCTGTATTGATTATAGAGTGAGGACATTGTTTCTGTCTTGCATGATAGGAATCCAATTATTTCCATCGCCCTTCATCGGAAAATTAGCATTGGCTGTGTGACTCACTACGACCCCTGTTAATGACTCCATAGTCTAGAGGGACTGTACAGGCTGCTTATTTATTCATCTAATACAGCCAGACTGACTCGATGGATACATTCTTTTTTTCTCCATCAACTCCCTTCTTCACAGTCATTGAGTAAATACTGGCATCCATAGAAAGCAGAGCATTTTTCGGAATCTGTGTTGTGCCCCAAGAATCGTGGGTAAAATTCTTCTCAAAGCACCTCTTTTGAGCATCCAAATTGGCTTTGTGTCTAATTATCATGAATCATCCACAAAGGTAATTTCCTGTTTAATCATTTATTTATTTATTATTAGTAGTCCCTCAACAGGAACCACAACAGTCCAAATAAGGTAGAGTGTAATAAAGTCTCTGCCACTATTGCCCCTAATTTTTAAAAGTATAAATTAATGTTAATAGTGTAATATCATAAACTAAGAGGGCGTTTGCCAAGAACCTTTACAGCTTTTGTGGCACAAAGAAAAGCTGCTTTATGACACAAAATTTGAATTGTGCACTCCAGCTTTTAGAGTGCAAAGGTAAGGTGGTGGAGGGAGAGAAAAGTTATTAGAATAATCTCCACCAGCTCATTTAACCTCTTCTCTAAAGCACTGAAGCAACATCTCTTTTGTGACAGGAAACCACAAGATTTAACCTTATAGTAGTTTAGAGAAACACTAGCTCTAACAACACCATCAACTTGAGAAATAGGCTGCCGATCGTTTTTAGCAATCATTTCATTTGTGTGTACTTCACATGTAATTTGACAGTGATGATAAAGAATGCTGCACGCATCCTTTAAAGTTGCCAGAACCTAATTAATTACAATTCTATTTCTAAGAGGGAATAGATGTTACTAATTGTAACACTATAGTTCTAATTATACAGAGCATTAGCTTTGCTAATACAGTTCTCTGCTTTGTCACCCAAACTTCTGACACTATTGAGAGGTGATGTTATTAACCTGACAGATTTGTAATTTTCCAGTGTGCCTCTCCTGCACAGAGCAGGTATCCGACATCTAACATTATGACATGGTAAACATTACCCCTGTTTCAAATCACCATGTTATCATTGCATTTTGAGCACATTAACACACTGATGTTAGCGTTTAGCTCAAAGCACCACTGTGTGCATCCTCACAGTCACGAACATGGCCGTAGACTTTTGGCCCTATTCACACCTACTATTCATACTGTTAGTTTTTTTTAAACTTTAGCAACAAAATAAAGGCTGACTAATCTGAAATGACAAAAGTTCAATTTCTGCCACATCCTAATCTCCTAGGCATTAAGTTTTTGCAACTATTTTGCAGTCTAATAGTTACTTTATATGGGTAATAACAATGTAATGATTGTACTGCCTTATAATCTTCACTGCCATGTTCTTCCACTAGGTTATTCCTATAATAGCGGCATGAGGCAAATAAAGTATGCTTCAGGTATGGTTGACCACCACCACCCAAACCTCCACACTTCAGTGCTTATTCATATCATCACTTCCTGCATTGTTACTCGATATTCTGGCATTATACTCACTTGAAACATAATGGCTAAAGCAGGATAGCTGCACATCAGCCTAATTCTCAGAAGACTGTTGAACCCAATATTATATTAACCACTACTAAAGAAACTGCATGGTAAAGAATCATAAAATCATAATTGTTTTTAAGAGTAGTAGGCCTAGTATATAATTCAAAACAACCACTTTAGTTGCAACCCTATCAAAAGCATTTCTGCTCTGCTAGAAATGAAAATGACGACTTCACTGCATTTCTCCTGCGGGACTCCCATTCTGCCCTCAAGGTGTTTGTCCCATTCACTGCCACAAAGAAAACATAACAGACTCTATAAAATGGATAATTAGTTGCATGTTGATGTCATGTCTGAAAAACAATGCAGTACAGTGTTGCTCAACATGATGTGAGCTGTTTTAAATAGATTTTTTTGAAACATTGTTGAGAGATTCACACCTGCAGAGGAACAGACAGCAGTAGCTTCTGACCTTTGCAAAATGGTGTGTTATGGACAGTAAAGCAACAGTGCTGTGGTCTTTTGCTTTTTTCCCCTCATGCTAATAAAATATAATGAAAGCTGTAGCATTCACGCTCTTTATATTTTCCTGTAACATTGGGGTAAGGAAAAAAAGTCCTTGTGACTAAAGATAAAAATCGAATGAACCATAATTTGAGCAAAAAAGAGGAATGAGAGGGAAACAAAACAAAAGATATGTCTAAAAAGAAGAAAGACCTTGTATTTGGCCCATCTTTGTGTCCCTATCAGGTGTGACGGGGAGATGAGTCCTTTGTGGAGTCTACACCATATCAATAGTGACTGAATGTCATTAACTTTACATCCACTCAGATGCCATCCTTTTCTTTCTGTTTGAAGCCCAGTGGCACCACCAGACAAAAGCAAATAGATTTATACCTGTGATTAAAAGAAATCACAATCCTGGCTGACTGATGGAACCCTTTTCCTGGCGCCCATAACAGAATGTGCTTTCTGAGGAAATACCAACCATCCATCACCATCTCCACAAAGCTTAATTAATGTTGACCTTATGCAGGAATGTGTGAGAACCCTCTCCTGCTCTATAGGAAAAGGTGTGCGCGCGTGTGTTTCGATTGCTGAGGAGCCCCATGAAAGAGTAATGAGGTCTAACAAATAATGCATCAGTCCCCAGTGGCTCCAAGAGATACAGGGGAATCCAATCTTTTCACGCAAAGAATATTGGTGTGACATTTCAGCAGCAAGTAATCGCCACCATATGCTTCACAGAAGCAGTGTTGCTTCCTCCTGTGGTCCCAAGAGTGCAGGTGAGAGAAGACCCCGTGAAGGTGGGTTTTCTTAAAGACCGCAAAGGTCCTGTTGTTGTGTCTCATTCCACTGAATCCTCCATAAGCCTCGGCACAGGGGTATAGGTGCTTATTCGGTGCATCGCTGCACACACAGATGTGACTGGAATCCAGATATGTTGTTAGAGGAGACACCTCATCGAAAAGCAGAACACACATATTCAGAGGCACGCACAGGGACACACCAGCCAGGCAGCGCCAGTCTCTACAGGACACAATGGAGTCCTGCTTGCGAGTATTTGCTCAATTGCAGTCGAGGCTAATAGATTCAAAGTGTCTGGGCTGAGCAAATTTCTCCACCTCTTTCCCTTTATCCGTTTTCTTTCTCACCAGTGATTCTATTTGATGTGACAGAGCTTTGGAAGTTGGTTTTAAACTTACATGTGACCGTGTCTTGACTGCCAAGGACCCTATTCAGTTAAATAATACGATTCTTCTATAATTCCACTGCACATTCACAGTGACACAGCAGTCAATTGTGATTTGTGGCATAGGTTTATCTTAATATTAAAGAGACATAATCTTTATGAATGTGCACATAAAGTCAATTTAACAACTTTTTATACAACCCCCATAAAAATATAATAAGCACAATAAAAATACACTTTCACACTCACATTAGCAGATATATGGCCCACAGGATGCTATAATGATACATAATGGGAAGCCATTCGTCTGTAGTCATCAGTTGTTTTCTCAGATGCACACCCCTGTTGCCTCAAGTGGGATAACGATAAACAGACGCAGCGTCTCCCAGCTGGTCCCTCTTTCATCTTGGGCTTCTGAATAACCCAGAAAAATCGCACACAGAGTGAATCCTGCAGTATATCACTTAAACTGAAAGTGATCCTTCACCTTTAATCACCATCAACATAATCACCCTCTTACTTGTTCTATATCCCTGGCTTTTGCTTTTTATTGTAAATTATCCAGTTGTCTTACTTTAACACGCTTTGCTCTTTATAATTATCTCTCCTTCTCAAATAAAAGCCACATCCCTCTGTGTGAATGACAAACTATGTTGAACCTTCAAATCCCAGGCTGATAATTACACAGGACTGATCTGCAATAGTTAAAGAGGAATTCTGGTATTTTTATTTAAACCTGGGCCCTATATTTACATATTTAGGTGGGTAAATGATTCCAAAAGTTTTGGAATTGGTCGAGCAGATCGCCTCATCTGGCAGCCACGCAAGGCTGCAATGGCTGCAATGTAATCCTGCTACGTTATGTCCACCATTTGTGCTTTTGTTCCCCTTACAGATGGTTACTCTAAGTGCCCAACAACATTACAGAAAGGATCCCTACAGAGATAGTCATTTTTGTTTGATCAGAAGCACAAATCTTTCTCAAGGAGAGGTGAGTTGTTGCAGGGAGACGATGGTGGAGAGAGTTGTAAAGAGGTGAAAGGTTACATAGTGGAATTGCCAGCACAAGTTTATTTATCAGATTGAGACTTCTCCTTGAGAGAGACTTGTGTGTCTGGTTTAAAAAAAGGGATTTTACTCTTTAACAAAAAGTAGGAATTCTTTTCAGTAATGTTGTCAGACACTTAGAGTAACAATCTGAGCCTGAATGGCAACCTTTATATGTCAGAGGGAATACCAGACACCTCCACCTTTACCTTAGCACACAACCCGCCTCCACCACAAGCTAACCTGAGATTAGTTCAAATGAAAAACACAAGGCCACTCTCCAGGGCCAGGCTAAAACTCAGTTTGTTTCCATAATCAGTTTCATTTAGACAGTGTGGTCTCCCCGGAGTGGCTGTAGCACTTTGCACAGTATAATTCTAACACCAGGTGGATTTCAAAGGCAATTAACCACACCAGACAAGGTGCAATGCAATTATAACAAATTAGGCAATTATCACCATTCCCCACTACTGTAGGGGGATGAATGTAGCACTTAGTATTTAGTAAATTGATGATCGAGAAAGATCGATGGAGGCAGAGTGGGAGAGCAAAAAGGGAGAGGGGCTGCATTTCTAAGACACAGAAATAGACTCATTGTGCTATTATATTCACGTCATCTAACACAATATGTTGTCACAGTCCCTGCTACTTTCAGGGGAGCAGCTTTCCAACAGTTGTTTACCCATTCCACCAATCTGATTTATGTTCTTGGTTTGTCTTTTGCTTAGTCCCCACTTGAATAGAAATAAAACCTATATTTTTGGATGCTACTATTTTTTCTCTTTACCTGACATACAGCAATAGTGTTATTGCCTCTGTGCATCTTGCAGAAATTTTTCATCATACTCAGCAGTGTCATGCGCCTTGTGGGTGAGGGCAGCTTGACAGTTCTTCACCTTCACTCTTATGTCTTGTATTATTGTTACAGAAGCTTCCACATAATCGTTCCTTTTCTAAGAGGACACACTTTGATATAGTAAAGTTTTTTTTGAGGTATTATTGACGTCATCCCTTTGGGCTCAGGTGGACTGCCACTGAGGCTCTCAGACACAAATCAAACTGTCTGCACCGCTGTCCTTGGCACATCCGAGAGGAAATTGATTCTGGAGGGAAGTAAAGACACTCACACACACACACTGCATATACAGTCCATGCAAATGAATAGCCACACAAACCCATTACAGGCCAACAGATAAGTAATCTGTATATATCTCCCAACCATTCCTCCTCTTACTTTGAACTTCAAGCTCTGATTGTGTCCGTCCTCTTGACTGACACCACCACGACCCATCCAAGCGTAATAATGGATCCAATCTGTGTGTATGACTCTGTGTATCACCTGCGGGAGCAGCCGTGTCTGAGAAATACCTTTGGTTCAATTTACTCTGAGCTGTACATGCATGGTGGTGTGCGTTGTCATGCGTGTTTCTTCTCAACCCAATTCTGGACTTCTTCTTTGCTGACATGGGGGATCCTGACCTTGTGCTTGAGAAAAGCCAATATCTTCCCTCTCCTCTGAGAAACCAGCCAGGGTTATAAGGATTGGGATAACCGTATTGGTAGTTCTAATCATATTCTCCCTGATAGTTTGTTGCATCATACCCATTCTGAAAAAGCTCCTGACAAAGGCTTTTGTTCACCAGATGAATGTGATGGCCACAACGAGGTTGGCAGAGTTTCAACTCGCTCAGATGGTGAGTGGACAACCAGACTTGTTTCCTGTCCCTGACTATATGAAGGACATGGACGATGAGTCAACGGAGTTGGGGACAGAAGGACTGACTGATATTTAAATGAAAACGGTGAGCTTTTTTGAACTATAACTGTATTCAAACAAGAGGAACTGAAGTATTACTACGCATAAGGACGATGCTGAGTGGTACTTGAGAGGACAACCATAAGACTGTTTGTGAACTCTGCACTCTACACCAGCATTTTTGATGTTATAATGAATTGTATTCTGTATAATCATTTTATTATGAATGTGCATGTTGCATTTTTGATGAGTGAACAATATGTTTTAAAGATA
>JBBPCS010004599.1:0-11181 GCA_037974645.1 Hollardia meadi | reverse complement strand
ACATGGAGGGGGAGGGGTTTATGAGCTATACTGCAGCCAGCCACCAGGGGGCCATCCAGATGTTTTAGCTTCACTTTAGGGGAGCTCTCATGTCAGCCATCTTTATATACACGCAATTGAACTCTCAGCAGTGCAGCCTGAGCTAACAGACGTTAGCCTTAGCCTTATTTTATGGCGCTTTTATATTTGGAAACGTATCTTAACATTCCATTCATTAGCTTAACACAAACGTAATTACTTTAGCGTGGAGGAGCAGTTGTTTCCAGCTACCTCATAACACTGGCGACATATTTTGGCATGCAGAACAGGTTTTACCATCTGTAATATTATAATTAAATACAGGCAAATATACTCTATATAGTCTTTAGTGCGCTTCAGTGGGTGTTGCCATCATTGTGTAGGAGCTGTGTCAAGTAGGAGCTTTGACTTTGACTTCAGTCGAGGTGGGTCTCGAACGCAGCATCAAGCCACACAGGTGCTCTCACTTTTTGGGTTAATTAGACTTTTTTTTTTTTTTCCCCCTCTGACTGCTGCTGACTGACACGTTTGTTTTTAAGCACCTGTTTCAGTGCACTGAGTCTCATGTATGGAGCCTTTTACAACCCATACTATACATTCAGCAGCAGTGCATTTTATGGATCAGCTTGAGCGTCTTCCATTTCTGCAGGTCAGTACCATCAGTGGACGTTTTCTCTGTTGCTAAGTGCTGAAAACGGGGAAGAATCTTCCTGCGTTACATGCCATTCAAAAGAGATTACGCAACCTCGACTGTGTGTTTTTATGTGGGTGTTGCCATGGACAAGCACAGTACTTTGTTGATCAAAGTCTCTGTGAAATAGCGGAGATACTTGACAGAGGAGTTGGGCTGACGAGATAGATGTTTCCTTTTAACCCACACTTCGTTCTCGCTCCTGGAAAAGGCCTTTTTGTTCTTGTTTTGACCGTATGCACAGCACACACCTCTTGTTATTGTAAACCAAAAGCCAGGCATTAGCTCTTTGGCAAAGTCTCTGACAAGGGTATTAATCACGACCACAGTTCACTGAACTCTGCCTTGAAATATGAGCCTCATTTCTCCTTCCTGGATAATCAACTTAGGAAAAGAAAAGAAAAAATCTGATATTTCACCTTGAAACGCTTCATAACTTGCTTGCGGGATTCTGAGCTCGTCATATTCATGCCTGATTATGGCAGACTAAAAGAAAACTAATGAAATAAAGGTGAGGATTCTGCAGCACAGCTTTCCCTTAACACATGCACGCCGCCCTGTGCATGCCAACAAGCAGATGAATAAATCTGCTGCTCGTATTAATTGAAATGTAGTTCTCCAACAGCAGACACCAGATTCTGGACGGAACGCTGTATTTCGGCCAGTTCTGGGGAGCCACGGATATGTTCGCAATGTTCATGTTCATCAATCAATCAGTGAGGCTGTGAGATAACTTCAGAGGATACATGAGGGGACCTGGGAGACTTTCTTTGTGCATATGGAGTATAGCACAGAGCATATCTTTCCATTTTAAGTGGTAGTTTTACTTACTAAGCTGTGACATTACTTTCCTTTGCTTAGAATTCAGACAACAGTATGGAAGAAAAAGTTTGAATTTTTCATTTGGCAAATTAAAGGCAGAAACACTCGAAAAATCACATCCTCACACCTGCTGTTAGGTGTCTCACTATTTTGTTCTCATTTGTTTTCATCTTCCTTTTGTTTTACGCACGATTTTATGCAAATGATCCACTTGTCAGAGTTTTAACAACATAACATCCTTCTGAGCACAAAATATAGTTAAAGGACGACTTTGTGGCTAATTACCTGAAAGCCCAATCTCCATTAATAAGCTGTTCTTCTAGCGATCATACCGGAGCAAATATTATAGAGCTTTATGTTACGGACTGAACTCCTGTTGATGACCTTTTTGTCTTTAGGTTTATTGTCAGCTTTTCTTGTAGTATTTAGTGTTTTATTTCACTTTTATCCCTCACATAAAGGGGAAATCCACCCACATTTAGCTCGCTCTGGAGATCACAGTTATCTTTATAATGAGGATCTAGTGGTCAAAGCTGGGGCTGCCTGTCAGGTGCCACTGGTGAAGCCTGGTTCCAGATCTCTGATTCAGATCTTGGTTGTTGTTGTTTTTTAATTTCTGTGATTGATATGTCTGTTTGTCTGCTTATTGCCTACTGAGAGTAATGACTGGCTTTTCACAGAAGATAACTTGGGCGTCTGTCTTAACGCACACCCTCTGGCATTTTGTACAATGTTTTTATTGTCCTGGGTGGGAGTGCTGTGTCTCTAAACGCTGCCTCAGTAGCTCACATTGTCATCAGCATGTTGGGAAGATATTATAATCATGTTTATTTAGAGGTAGTTCTACTCCCAACCAACTAGGTTAGATTTAGATATCAGTGGATGGACAAGGTGAAGTAGGCAGCTACATTTCTGGGTAAATATTAATACGCTTGAGTATGACGATATTATGTTTTGTGATACTGTATCAACTCTCAAAAACTTGACTTTTAATGAATAGTTGACATGCAAACATTTGTGGCAGTGGTTCATTGTATGTTGTGTTTAAACCTCCGACAGCTAGAGGGCAGTGTTGTAATCTGTCTTCAGCCATTTGACTCCCCCAGTGCAATGTGCCAATGGCAGATGGGAGAAGTTAGCATTGAAGGCTTTCTGTGAGGCAGCTTTCTGCCAGAAAGCCTCTTCTGTCAGAAAGCTGTATTATAAAGAGTCAGCTAGCATGCTAACCATGGCTTATCGGGTCATATACAGGGGATCCACTAATGTTCGTATCCTGTAGTAGGTTCTATTTTCTTTTTTTTTCAGTAATGTCTTTATTTTTTTGGCTACAGTTCCGTAAGGTTTAGACATTACAAATACTTAGTGAGGTTTAGCTAACAAAACAACATGGTTAGCTTTAGGCAACACAAATACTTGGTTACATTAAGGAAAACATCATGGTGTTATAATAACCTGTAAGAAGCCTTCAAGGCTAACTTCTCCCATGTGCGTAACACCAACTGAGACAAGAAGTAAGCATATCACTAGCATAGACACAAAGAACAGACCTATGAGACAATATATCGTAACCCCAGTATTGTGATGCGTATCGTATCGGCAGATTCTTGCCAATATGCCGTCATGATCGATAACATTTAAATGACCAAGGTTAACAAACCCTCCAGCAACAAAGTTATTGCTTTTTTTTTACACACCCCCACACAAGATAAACAAATGCCAAACGCAGCCTCCCATTTTTAAAAGTTTGGAAAACCCCAATTACTTGGAGAGACTTGAGAAAAATGACTATTCATGAAGGCGGTCAGATGTTTGAGGTCACAGTGGTTCCCTGATGGTTCCACGTCCTCGTGCTGAGCAAAGCCTCCTCTGTCACCTCCACTGCCGCTCCCCTCTCAAACAACACTCTGCATTCAATCCTTTCAGGGGGAAACTGTGCCCTTCCTACCAACTCACTGATGTTTAATTCATTCCCGGACACCTGGGGGATGCTCATAACAACAACAGGAAAAAACAAAAGGAGAGAGAGAGGGGGAGGGGGAAGAAATGAGAAGGAACTAAATGTTTGCTTTTCTATTTGCCATCGGTGGATGTTAAATTAATGAAGGGCCTACAACAAGGCCAGACCTTCTGTTTCCTTCTGTTTTGTTTGACTTCGGGAGTGGATGGGGGCAGCGAAGACGTTGCTGGACACCTTGGCGTGCTCCCTCCTAATCAGAGGTTGATTAAGCGCACTTTCACAGGCATGGATTAGGGGGCTCCCCTCGGACTCTGCTAAATTGGTCGGAAGGGAAGGAAGTGGAGTGTTGAGCGCTGCTGAGGGAACTTTTGATGTGTCAGTCAGAGAGTCCGGCATGGTTTGCTTTTATTGACCTCCCCATCCTTGATTTGTGACAGATCCCCTGGTGCTGGCGGTAAGTGGGGGAAGGTGCTGGAGAGGTGGGGAAGGTGAGAGGAGATTCAGCTTTTGAAGAATTTCCCAAATTCTGCTGATCCGGTGGAGCTGCCACAAGCACTCCTGCGATTCATACGAATGAAGGGCACGGAGCTGCTAAGCATCTGCAGCCTAGACGCTTTTTTTTTTTTTTTTTTTTAAGATTATATTTCTGTCATTTTTGCTTTATTTGACAACAACAGGAAGAGACATGTGGCAAAGGTCCCCGGGCAGATTCACATCCAGGATGTTGCACCCACGCGGTGTGAATCTGCCAGGAAGTCCTGGCCTAGTCATTTTTTATTACTTTTTATCTGTCTTTCGTTTAAATATAAACAATGGCTTTTACTCATATCATCTTGTATCCAGCGTTAATGCATTCAGTAAAGTACCACAGCTCAGCTCTAGATATATCTGTTCTCTCTTTACGACCAGTGTGTGTCATTTATGGATTTATGGTTAATAATAGCCTGATGCTTTTTCCGCTGTCAGACTGGTTTGTAACCCCTTCACAGAAGGAATGGCATTATTCATGTTGCGGCGGCGGCACCGCTATTAATGTAATGAGTCAGGCTGTTAATGTGATCGCGCTTCAGACACAAAGGGGATCTCTCAACCCGAGCCCCTGCGCGCAGACAGGAGACCCCTGCGCCCTACATAACAACGATGGGACGTGTCATCGCTGATTTATTTTGCCCTTGAACCTCCTCACGGTAGGACCTTGTGGGATAGCCTTTAAAAGAAGCGCCCAGAGACGAAATGAATGCTCTGTGCCCAAACTCTTGAAAGACAGGCACTACAGCTGAAGGCTTTTAGAGGGAGCGCTGTAATCTAAAATGTGCTATTTCTCACACACCTCACACATTCTCGCACAGCTCCGGGATGGGCTGATCAGATAGCCCGAGATGAATCTGACTTGACCTGTGAGCAGCAGTCACCGCCTCCTGCATTGCCGGCCATGAGGGGAATGTGCAATGGATTCCAGACAGATAGAAATCAATTCGAATTCAGCTGAGGCGCCATATACCTCGATAAGGCATTGCTACACCTATACTTGCAAAATTTCACCATGAACAGATAAGGATTAATGTAATTTCAAGCTGTCAGCGGCTGCCAGATGGCATATCATGAATGAGCTAATCATTGTGCCATGATTTTATTTACATCCCAGAACATAAACAGCCCCGCTCATTCGTGCCTTATCAATAAACGCGGCTTCGTGGTAACCGTCCACAGAGGTGCGTCCTCAGAAGTGTCTTAAACAGCCTTATTAACTCAGTCCTCCTGCTCATGTAATTACTGTCTGCTTACAATGCAGCTAATATCCACTATGTAACCTGTGAAGTCACACAATAATTACCACCGTTTTGAGTGACAGAGATCGGGAAGGCAAATAGAGGAGGCCTGTCCTCCTCCTCATCAGGCGGGGCAGAGCGTTGGTCCAGGTTAATAGGCTTCCTCCAGGGAGGGATAAGCTGGAGTTAAAGAAGGTAAGGAGGGGGGCGTTTGAATTCAGTCAAATACCCTAAAAATCTCTTCTTTTTTTTTGGTAATCTCATTGTCACGGGCCATTTACAAGTTCTTCTTCCAAGACTTTATGAAGTTCCCTACGCAGGCATTAAAAGATCCTGTGAAAGAACACTTTATTTGAGCTGGACACTCTGTGGTGCCATCCAGGAATAGACAGCCATCTGTTTCCTGCTTTTGCACCAGCCAAAACTTGAGCTACAAACTGATGCTGAGTGAGGAACAAAGGAGGAGGATGAAAATATTTCCAGTCAGGTGTCTGGGTCCTGAAAGTCAACGCGGGCAGGAAAACCTTACTTTCGTGAGGATAATGCCACTTGTAGTGGAGTGGACCTGTGATCGATTGGGATGTGAAGTGGCTTAGCCGTTACCTCTGTGTGTCAATAGCTTCCCCCCTCATCTTCTCCCTCAACCTTGTGGTAAAACAGAGGCGTGTGGTGCGTTAAAACCACCAGTGCGCTTACATTTCCATTTACTTTACACCTGCAGCTCAAGCAATCAAAAACTTTTACCTCAGCAGGACACAAGGCCTAGAGGAGTTAAAGGTTGAATTGACAGCGAATTAGAATGCGCTCCACAGCGCCATAGATTGAGACAAGGATTTAATTGGCACCATATCAGGGTTAGATAGCACCGTTGTTGACTTTTGATTAGAAAAAAATAAAAGAACAAGGTGACTTGATATTGCGGTGATAAGCAAAAATCCCAACTCGATGACATCAATAAGTTCCTCGGGTGCACACGGGTGGCTCACCTTGTAACCAATGACAGTGGCCGCGGTGGCTCGCCGGCAGATAGACATCAGAGGTTTGCTCGCGAGCGTGCTTTGTCATACATTTATTGCTGTGTGTGCAGCGTCTGTTGGCCCTACAATCGTTCCAGTTGTTCTCGACATACTGTTGACTGAGAGGTCAAGCAGCACAAAGGCATACATTTCTAGAGCATCGATGTTGGTTAATTCACAGCAGCTCTTCAAAATAAAGGTCACCTCTGAGCAGCACTTTATGGCTACATATTCGTTTTATAGGCGACAGTGCAGATTCTCCACTGCACATTAGTAGAATCTGAATCAGCTTTGTATGTTTTTTTGACCTTCATACAGAGACTTTGTTTCAGTCCCAGGTTCATGATTTCGTTTTAATAAAGGAGTGGATCTATTCAAACAAATTTTCAGCTGATATCAAACCCATATCTGCTGCATCAGCATCAGACTGGAGAGATGAGGCCTGGAGCACACGTTTAAAACTCATGATTGGTTGTTCCCAAGCATGAAACACTTACTTTGGTTCCTGCATCAATAGGACATTGTTGAGGGCTGGATATCATTTACCAGTCAGGTTGCAGTTTCCTTCCATGTCTGTCCAGACTCATATAATATATGTTGTGACTGATAGAGTGCTTGGTCACATGGTGCAACGACAATCACCTGAAGCTCAATATCGGCAGAATCAAAGAGCTTGTGGTGGACTACAATGCTAAAAATATAGATGTTGCAAAGAAGCTACAGATTCTAAAACATGGATGATTCACACACATGTTGAACCCGGCAGCACAGAAGATCTTTACAATCTGCACAGTTTCCAGTTGGACAACCAAGATTAGCGTCTGCAATTCAGCATCTGACCAAATGTGAAATATGGTCACAATCTCCCCTTCTGTTCCGGACTTATGGCGTCGAATAATGGCCAGTAAACATTATGATGTCAGTGAAGTTGATCTTTGACCTTTTTGGATATAAAATGCCATCACTTCATCATTTTATCATGTTAGGCTTTTGTGTGAAATATTGTCATAATGATTGGATGAATTCTTGACTTATAGCTAAAAACATGGTTTGTAAGGTCGCAGTGACCTTTGACCACCTAAATCTAATCAGATCATCGTTGAGTCCGAGTAAACGCTAGACTCAAAGCCTACCGGGGATATTGCTTTCTTGAGAATGGCTTCCGAAAGCCGGTGCGGCAGCATTAAATACCCTTAAAGTGATTCTTAAACCAATACACTACTTCATTTTATTACCTTCACCAAGGAGGTTATGTGTCCGTTTGTTGGTTTGTTTGTTTGTCACCAGGATTACACAAAAACTACTGAATGGATTTCCATGAAACTTGGTGGAAGGATGGGGCATGGGCCAAGAAGAACCCATTAAATTTTGGCGCGGATCCGGATAAAGGGGCGGATCCAGGAATTGTTTTATCTCTTTCTTTAACATCGCGAGATAGGGCATTTTTTCCACATTTTCCTTATTTTTCCAGGGAATAATGCATGGATCTGGGGGTAGTCTTTTCCTGCTGCTGTACAATAAACAATAGCGCTAGAAACCTTCAACTAGCACCAATGTGTAGCTAAGTTAATATGGATTCAGTAAGGTACTAACAGAGAGTCACCAGTTGCTGCAGTTGGTGCTAAGGCTTAAATAAGAGGGCTGTTGGGCCTCGTACTCATCATGTAAATGGAAGAATTCAGTTGCCACAAAATAATCCATTCAAATGAAGACTCTTACAAATTAATCAGTTCTGTCAAATACACCACCCTGGACTTCACCTCACCACAGACTGTATATGTTGTAGCTGCTGCAGTCAGGGGCGAGTCACACGTTGCATTAAATCGAAGAAGGCTTGTGGCGATTGGCTGAAAGCAAAACTATAAAAATAGTTCTGGGTGCAGGAAGGACTGAATGCAGGAATCGTTTGACTGGAGAAGTTTCTGTACGACTTTGTACTGGGTTATTTCAGGTATAAGGTGTAAAGTATCGAGTAGAGACACCCAGCTCGTAAACACTCTTCTGTAGCTCCTGTACTTTTACATGGACTGGAGTCCCTTGAAAATATATAGTCAAACCAAATGTTCAATTCCAAAGGGTTTGTGTTGCTGCTAAATGGATCTTTTGGAGGTATTTTTTTGACTTCTATGTTGTAAAATGTTTTTAATCTTTTTCCCTCTCTTGTATCCTAACCCTTGACCCTAAATTCAATATACCATATTGGCCAGAACACAGTATAAGATCTTGTTTTTTTTCTCCCCTGAAAATTAAGTTTGAAAAAGTAGAGGCCATAATATATTTCAAAAGCACCGCTATTTAGGAAATATATTTAAATCTGCCAACTTCACGGGCCAGAAGAAAGATTCCAGCTCTGAACTGTGACGAAGACCTTTGACTCCTAGATAAGTTTGCTCTAACATAAGGTTCAGTCACATAATGAATTTATGTTCTTTATTTTGAAGTTTTTTGGGTTTAAAAGACATAAAAGGTGATCGTCCAGAATGTTATTTGTGTTGTGCACGTGGAAAACAATGCAAGAAACATCATCATTCAGAACCTCGTGAAGGCTTTATGTAATTTTATTTTGTATAGAACAATTATTTAATGTGCTAATAGTGTTCTTACAGAGACTGTTACAGATACAGATGGAATGAATGGTCCCTCCGGTTCAGTTTTTGGAGTTGCCGCATTCAAATTTAGTGTCAGAGTTAAATGTTTTGATTCACAGGGGCACTTTTTATTTGACATTCACCTTGGTAAAATGTCCACCACCTTTTGCAGCCACTTTACAGGTTGATGCCAGGTCGAGCCCTCTGCGGGAAGACTGCGTTGACATTATGTCTCTTTGTCTGAGCTTGTTATCTTTGTGCCCCGCCGTTTGCTCCGCTCGTTCCAAAATGCCACTCTATGTGTCTTTAGATGCGAGCATATTAGTCTCCATGGAAACTCATTTTCACCAATACTTCATCGGAGCTAAATGACCCTGTGCTGCTTCTTGCCGCTTTGTGTGCAAGTGTTTTCTTCTGCAGATTAAACATTCAAAGGCAAATTGAGGTCCTGCTGGCTCTATCTCGGGGATATTGAATAAGCATATGTGGGAAATACCAAAGTGCGCTACTGTAACGCATGATTTGTAAACAGATTATGATATATTTCTGTGCTGCACTGTTTTTTATCAGTTACAAACAGAATGGGCAAGGTAGCCTCCAAGCTGTTTGTGTGATATTTTACCAAAGGAATATTCCTGACCCTTTAATACGACACATTTGACAGCAGGACGTTCCTTCAGATTAGAGATCAGCCATGAAAACCACGACTCTGGTTGTTTTTATGTCGCCATATTTTGCTTCCTGTGGTTCTGCCCGCTCATACGGTATCCGTTTGGGGATTCCCCATGGAATATTTACGCTGTCTCTGTCTTCCAAATGTCCACAGATAATTGCTAGCGCCCAGGAAGGTCAGCCAAGTATCCCGCCGTAGGTGCCAAAGTGAAATCTACAGGACTACAATTACTTGGACAGACTGAGGCGGCGGAGCAAAGTGAATGACAGGTAGGAAATAATTCATATGAATCACCTGCTATATTATGAATAACCACCTGCTGAGAGGACATAGCACGGTCAGTTATCCTCAGAATTGGTTCTGAATAGCCCTTTTTGTCATTTGTTGGTAATTGCCTTAATTCTCTTGATAATAAGGTGAAATTAACCTCCGAGAACGTTTCTTCCTTATGGCATTTATGAGACAAGGTTGACATGCCAGCAGTCACACAATTATATTTAGATTATTCTACTCCGCTGCTATTTAGCTCTCTTTGGATGTCGACACCTTAGAGGAGTCCTTTTATCTGCTGCTCATGATTCACAGTCTTCATTTTAACAAAACATACATTGTTGAATCTTATACGAAGGGCGTCCTTTAAGAAACTCGGCATCACTCACATCTATTTTCTATTTAGGGTACATCTGACCTTGTAGTGAGCAGACATAAAAGGCTGTCAGTCAAACCATCTTTGTTTCTTTGTGGTTGTCATTCTCCAGAGGAGTCAAGCAGCCACTGACTTAAATCTAGCGATTCTATGCTCCTGGCAAAATGCTTCTCTGTCCTTCTTTCTACCAAACTCACCGACCGCCTCAGGGAAAGGTGAAAAGAAGGGTGAAAAAAAGTTTTAGAAGAATGTTTGGCATGGTTAAAGAATGTAATCAAGGCCAGTCAATGGGTAAATAGTTCTGGCTTTCGAATGGATCACTACAACTTAACACTTTGACCAGACCATCGTAGCAAAGAAGAAAAGAAGAGTTGACTGATTTTGTTTAAAAAATATTTATTAAACTGCAGCTACCCTGTGTTGTTCTTTGTTTTTCAAAAGAGAATAAAACCATTTTGGATACATGTGTGGCACCAAAGCCTCAAGCAGCGGACTTTTCCTGTGTCGAATGTTGAAACAAAGCCTTTGTTTTGAATGATAGTGAAGGATAGTTAGCCTAGCATGCTAACATTAGCACTGGGGGAACATTCCTAACTGCTAGTCCTATCTTTAAGTTTCAAAAACTGTATCTCAGAACAGGACAGATTAAAGGATTGAGTTTATAGTTCTACTTAGGATTTTTAAGGTAAGATATACCTTAAAAATCCTAAGTAGAACTATAAACTCAATCCTTTAATCTGTCCTGTCATGCCCGTATCTGTGCTTAGAACGACGAGACTGCCTGTATCCTTGACAATGGCTGTCTTGCTTCACTTTTCACCAGTTAGCTAGCTTGCTGCAATGGACAAGAAAAAAGACAGGCGTCAAATTTTAGCTTCAGGAGTTAGCTTCTCCAACAGGGTAAAAACAGTGTTAGCTTCTCCAACAGGGTAAAAACAGTGTTAGCTTCTTCAACAGGGTAAAAACAGTGTTAGCTTCTTCAACAGGGTAAAAACAGTGTT
>JBBPCS010004598.1:0-11182 GCA_037974645.1 Hollardia meadi | reverse complement strand
CATGTGACATGGTGTGTCTGGCTAAGTTTTGGCTGAGCTGAAGTCCCAGCTCTAATAGTGACGGTTCGCCACTGGTAGAAAGCCTGCTTACAAACTGGGGCATGCTGTATGAAAGACCTGGGCAATTACCAGGCAGGGGAAAAGTATAATGAAAGATGACGTTGAGTTGCATTATGGAAAATGTGAGATGCAGCATTTTTGGAGCGTGACCAAAATGAAGGACTAAAAACCAGGATAAGTTGGCTCCTGCTGTTTTAATTCTGATCATATTTTTTTTAAATGCGCCACCTGCACCAACTTTATAGAAGTGAAATAGTAAATTGCTGGAGTTTGGGGCTAGAGATTGGTGTAGATGTGTGTCCACAGTTTAGGTATGGGATTTTATACCATGCTGTATATATTGGGAGCACGAAAGCATGTAGAAAAAATAATAATAACTGCACCATGGAACACTACAGGCTAATAAATCTGATAAATGGAAAATAGTACTGGATCTATATTTCCCATCTACTCCTTCCTTTTTCACAACCCGTCTTTGTCCCTCCCTCCATCTGCCTGCAATAAATTCTCACTCTGTTTTCACACAGTAAAAATCTAAAGGCCTCAGGTTAAATATTTAATGTTGGAGTAATCTGTTTTTTTAATGCCATTAATCAGCCAGGCTGCTGTGCCAGGACACACCATACATCTTTAATGGGGGGAGCTGAACACATTGCAGCCTGCTTTTCCTTTCATCACCCTCTAATTTGCTTTACTTCCTTTCCACATACGTGCACGTTTGCGTGTCCATGTGTATTCTCTATTCATTAAAAAAGCAATAGTCCAATCAAATACGCAGTTGGAGGACTGCGTGTGCGCCATGTTGGAGGCGTCACCGTCATGCCTGTGGACAATCTTGAGGAAGAAAAATGGAGTTAACTAATCCAGTAATTACAATACACTGGAAACAAGTACTAAATCAGATACAGAAAAACTATCATTGACACAAACAGTGATGCTATGATTTGAGACCTTAGCATGGTAGAATTCTAGTGCTTTTCTCTCTTGTGCTGCAGGCAATGTATCTACATGCACACATGCAAAATCACCTTTTTGTAATCCAGTAAAGCTAATTAAAGAAGAAGAAACAAGCCACTGATGGCCTCCAACCTGCTCACTTATACTCTATGCCTCTTGTGGCCGTGTTGATGTTCTAATCTCTCCTGTGTTGTGTGCATTTGAGATACCTTGAATGTCTTTTTGCATTAAGGTCATTAGTGCATTCAGAAATTTCTAAAACCCCTTTCAGACATGCACCTCATTATGTGATTGTGAGGGCAACTTAACATATCATCTGAATAAGCGTAAAAGTCATCATGGCAATCTGAACTATGAAACACTGAATGAGCCAGTTTTAAGTTTTTTAACAGAGATTCTTCTCAGATTAGATCAGATTGTAGTTTTTATCCTGGCCAGCTGCATGGATGGATGAATATCTAGCCAAACATTTTACAGTATAAGATTCTGTAAGAAATTCAGTGAGGTTTAACAGACTATAGAGCTGATCAAATACATCATGAAATCAAGGGGGCGACCTTCCCTCACACTCACGATGGCCACTATTCAACTGCAAAAGAAGTTTAAAATCTGCCTGTGAGACAACAGAAAACTCCACTTTCTTGACATACAGTAATTGCGTTTTTTTTCTTGTTTCCTTCATTAGATGCACCTGCACTGTGTGAACAAATGATTGAGGGGTGGCAGTGACTCAGGAGGTAGAGTGGTTGTCCTCTGATCCTCCAATTAGAGGGGAAAAAGCGATTGTATCCAGAAAGTGGCATAAAGTACTGCAGCCTGATCTGTGGTCATGCCAAAGTGTCCTTGGGCAAGATACTAAACCCCAAATTGCCCCTGAAGGCATAGCCATCAGTGTGTGAGTGTATGTGTGAATGGTTATCACTTATGAGCAGGAGGCACTTTAGATGGTAGTCTCTGCCATGTAAGGGTTGTAAAGCGCTTTGAGGATTCGGTAGACTTGAAAAGCGCTGTACAAATGCAAGTCCATTTACCAAGTGTATTTACATAAATAAAGATGGCCGATGCATCTCCACCTCCTCCCACTGTCCAAAAATGAAGCCAAAAACATCTCAGATATGAGTAGCGTTTGGGCGGTGGAGCAGCATTATGGTTCCTGCCCAGAACCCCGCCCGACTCAATCACGAGCAGGGCTCAGCTGTCTATCATGATGCTTCGCCCCATTTTTATAGCATCAAATAACTCATTAAAACCAAACTGATCAGAAAAATGAACACTTGAACATACAGTACATCAGCGTGAGAAGAGGTACCTAAAATGACAGAAACCATCTTTGGGAAAAGTTTATTTGACGTGTACTTTGAGATTTAATTTGACCCATGTCCCATCTGCTAATACTGAGGGGTGGGATTCATGACCTATACTGCAACCAGCCACCAGGGGGCGATTAAGATGTTTTGGCTTCACTTTTGGGGAGCTCTCATGTCATCCATGTTCATATATAGTCAACAAAATAAACCAATAGAGTGATGTAGCCAACGAGATGGCTATGATGATTGGACAACTTCCTTCAGGTGGCTCTGCCGTGGGTGATCTATTGTAAACAATGCTTGCTAGCAACATGGCGGATGAGGAGAACTTACGCAATATTATGTTTTAGTGGTGCAAATGGAGAAATTCAGAGGCTATTTCAAGTCTGGCTATAGTCTATAGGGCATTTCAAAACTGAGAAAAAAGATTGCAAATTAGATGTTGGATCGTGATTGAGATTAAATAGATTGTGATATTATTTTTTGGCCAGATTAAGAGCGAGAGAGAGGGATATGACATGAACCAAAGATCCTCAGTCGGAATCAAACCAAGGATGTTGTGGTTTTATGATATGCACAGCTAGATATCATACTTTCCAAACTCACCGCTCCCTCTCTCATACCAGGTATTAAATATCATGAGAGCATTGTGGCTTTCTCAGTAATGGTCCTGTCATGTCTGAGTACATTTATGTAACAGACCCTTATTTCTGAATAACAAAAAGCCATTTAACAGATGAACAGGTGAAGCCAGAAATGTTATGCATTTCATTTCAATTTCACAAATCATTGTGTGTTTCCAGGTGTTGGGGAGTATTTCTTCATATGTGAAAAAAATGTTAAAACAACTTTTTGTGGCTCCAGGGGGACCAGGAGTCTGAGAAACGTCCTGGAGTGAATGTCCGACAGACCCGTTGCCAGTCCAATTGCAAGATGGGTAATGTAGGCTCCATGTTTTGACAAGGAAGAAGGAATGCATGGTATGAAAAAAGATGGTATGTCTGGTTCTGCTGCCATCTGTCCTGATTCCAACAATGAGGAGTGCAAGGCTAAGTCAGTGGTGTACTCTCCACTGAGAAAGACATTTTTGATCACTGTAACATCCTGAAGGGTCATCAGCATGACCATATTGTTACTGCAAAAAAGAGATGAATCAACGAAATACTGAAATTAAGGCAATTTGAAATTGCTGGAGAGAATTTAATGTTGCTTAGAAGAGGAAGATTGGATTTGTCTGGAGGCTAGTGGATCTTGAATATTTAGCTGCGATCCCGGTTCAAGACTCTCATAATTTACATTTTTACATCTGTGTCGTCAGTCTTATGATAAAGAAACTTACGAAGCAAAATGAATACTAACACTTAATAATTTCAAGAACTTTATCACGTGTGAAAGCAAGCTTGACACTAAAATCACTATAGAAATTATGGCTATGGATTGGCAAGAATCTGCAAGACGATACGTATCACGATACAGGGGTAATGAAATACAGTATAATGGATACATTGCATTATATTACAATACTGTGAGCAAGGCAATGTATTGCTAAATAGGCCTGTGTTCTTTGTGGTTACACCAGCAATTCCTGTTTCAGCTGACGTAACATTGGAGAGGAACAGTCCACAAGCTGAAGACGGATTACAACATTCCTATCTAGCGATCAGGGGTCCACAACACATAACACAAAATGAACCACAGCCACCAATATTTGCACGGAAAAACCGATGTAGCATTTTTGAGAACCGATACAGTGTCACAAAAGAAGACATCGTGATACTCAAGTGTATCAACATTTTCTTACACCCTTAGTAGAAATATAAAATAATTACAGTGATATCTCTAGTTGATGAGCAAATGCTTAAAAAAGTACACAGTATATGTTATAGTAACATTTCTCTGCAGGTCTGATCTATGACAGCTGAAGTTATGAAGTTCTTTACTTCAATTCTCAGTGTGCAGGTGTATTTGTTCAGCAGACAGACTCCTACCTTGGCGATGGCCTGCTGCAGACGGTAGAGGGAGTTGACCACAGCGACGTTCCTCCTCTGGCCCTCCGTTAATGGACCAATCACCTGACTGGCATCACCCTGAGTACACAACTGCAGACGGGGGGTGGAGGGACGGGGTTCTCGTTTTTGTTATACTGTTGATTTATCTATCCATTTAAACATTCTTAACTAGACTTGCACAGATGCGCGCACACGCACACACACACACACACACACACACTGTACACACCAGCTGTTCAGACTTGACACAGAAGAGCTGGACAGTCTTGGCAGCATTCTTCGCCACGGCCAGAGAGAGGTTTGGATCAACTGATGCAACATTCAGCTCACTGCAAACAAATAAACAAGACAGATATTCCATTCTATTAAAATAATGTGACTTGGCAAATTATCAAATGCAAGTTATACAATGTGTTTGTTGTTAAACTGTAGCTGGGTGCACAATGTTTTTATCAATAATGATTCATTTGATGTGTTTTCAAATATGTATCTGTGAGTTAGGAAGAGACTGATCTTGTATTTTTGGTCAGATCATGAAGACAGAATAAGAAACAATGTATTATATATATATTTTTATAAAATGGTCTTGACAGCAAGATGTACATCACATTATTAAAACAATCCTCACACATTTAAGGCATCATCCCTGTTAACAATGGAGAGTGTTTCATATTTGAGAATTACATGAATTAGTTAGTTTAGATCGAGGGTGCAGATGCTTTGCTTTCTACTTTAGTATGAATTAGTTAGTTGAAATTGGTGAAGAAAACATTTCCTGGAAAATGACACCGTGTTTTTGAACAGAAGGATGTGTGTTTGGTGTCACTGTGCCATTATCTGGGTTTGACATTTGCTAGTGAGTGTTGAAATGTGCTTCTATTTTAGAGTGAGACAAAGTTAGTTAAAAAAAAGACATTTTAATTGTGAATGTAAAACTTTATCATTGAGGGGCAACAAAAGCTGTGGCAGTAATTGAGCATCTGTCATTTATGCATTCATACTGTATAGAATCACCCTGAGCATTTTCCTGGCTTGCTGATAAACCATACCTTATTAGATGCCTGTAAGCATACAGTAGCTACTAAAATACACCCAGACAACAACTGTATGATCATTGAGGAGTTGTCATTTTGATTCATATATTAGAAAGCTATATCTTGATTAAATTAGGGTTATTCAGTTCTAAAGGTCTTAAAAACATGTGAACCACAGAACATAGAGATAAAGACAAACGGGATGAGATGTTTGACAATGTTCTTTATCTATGGGATGCAAGTGAATTGCCTTTGATAACGGGCATGTGATGTAAAACTGGAAGGGTCTGAAAGTTTAAAATATTGATGTTTTTGCAAATAAAAGCCTCAGTATGCAGTAAAATCATTAAGTACAATGATAAAGAAAACACTCTTACTTCAGTACAACACACTGTAAAGAATTCACCTGGAAAGGTCACGCTGTTTCACGTAATTTAAATGGCAATAAAGCTTTTACAGGAACCAGTAGAGGGGAGTGAAGGTCCATGCAGCGCGGTCTTATGTCAGAGAAAATAATCCGTTCAGGTGGGGTGGATGGTTTACGTGTACATGTGGATTCAGATGAACTCAGAACTCCATTTCTCACTCTTTATCAGGCTTTTGCCTCGGCACAGCTGACACAACATCTCCTTCTTCTTAAAAAAAAGCATCAACGAAACATTCGAATACTAACTTGGACATCGATTATCATGGCATCGACCGAGGATTCAAAGCACAATAAAGTTCAGACAGTTAAACAATGAGCTGAAACTCACTTTAAAGCTCTGTAAAGCCAAGAGAAGCTGCAGATTCAGGTGATAATTCTCTGTAGGTTCATCACATTATCATTTAATACATTGTTATTATAAAAATACAGATATATATCGATGGACCAGCAAGTTTATGTCTTCCACCAGTCAAATATATTTGTGGACAAAAGTTTCTTCCTTTTTAGATGACAAAGCTTAACAAAGACCTTTTTGGCGCAGAAGTCACACAAAATGTTGAGGGCTGCTCATTCAATCAGAATGGCCATACCACATATCCAGTTCCAGGACAGCCACCTAGGGAAGATATCGGATTTTGCAGTAATTGCAGCTGAAATCTCACGTAGGATAAATCAATAGCATTCAAACATGTCGACACACTAACAAAGCAACAAGAAGCAGCAGAGGCAGACCTGAAAGATTCTGTCACTTCCAGTGTCTTTGCTGTAAGGTGGCCAAACTGGCATGTACCGCACTTGCCTGCTGATGGTCTTGATGATGCTGTCCAGCTCATCGTTGGAGGGCGGGTTGTGGCCGCCCATAGGGAACACGAGGTTGATGGGATCAAACAGGCGAGAGAGGGACTTGGAGAGGTAGGCTGCCTCATACGGCTGCAGAGAGTCCTTCAGAGCCTTCTCTGGGCTGCACGCACACACAGATAGATACAGAAATATACACAACAGAAGATATTTACAGACAAGAAATGTTAAAGAAAACATTTTTTTGTAACATAGTTATGGTGGCTGAACAGATAGAGACATTCACTGTTCTTTTCTCTAGACCACAAGGGGCAATCAGGTCAGAAAATAGCAGCACTTTACTGTAAGGTAGCCTTTAAGGATTCAACATTTCAAATCTATAAGGGTACTATCATACCAACAATCCATTTACTGTCTCATATTGACATATATTATCCTCTAATTGGCAGAACTGTCTGTGCTGACATTTATTAATGGAGCGCTTAACTGCAGACAGAAATGGAAGCAAAATGCCACTTTGTCATTCTATTACTATTCAGTGGCGACATGTTACTAGAGGTGTGCGTGTGTGTACACAGTATTTATCATCATTGTCTCATGACTGTATATCATTGTGATAGATAAGAACTGAAGGTTACGTTATTGTAACCCTTGTTCGATAAACACTGGCGGAGCCCTCTACCAGGCACGTGGGCAAGCTCTGGTGTATTGTGCATTGTGGTGGAGTACAGAGGCAAAATTACAAAAATTGTGTCACTGTCCAAATACAGTACATATGTACCTGACTGTACACTGGGGCTCCCCACATATTCGAGTAGGCTCATCTTGATTGGCCAGCTACGTTCATGAAAATTTCAGTGGGCGAATACATGATTGTGACAGGAGGAGAGCAGTACCCATACAGTCCAGTAGAGGGCGGCGTCTGTGTAAGATGGAACATTTTCAATGTTCCAATGTATAGTTGTGAAGTACCATGGCTTCACCAAAGTGAGGGAAGAAACTGTTTCAAACACTGCAGATGTGAGTTCATCAGTGCCCGATGTGGCTGAAATGTGTTTCTGACATGCTGCATTCAAACATTTGTCCATGTGAGTGTGGTTTTACCTTCAGCTGTGTGTAGCCCCTGTAGCCAGCAGCTTGATTGACTGGTGCGTACCAGAAACTCTGCCTGTTATCTAACGTGTGTGCACACAAACATCTGTGCTCACACAAGAAAGAAAGACTTGTTTTCTTGTTCCTGTCATGTCTTCACTCGCTCTCCATCCACCTGTTACATCATTCCTTTGTTCTCTCCTCCCTCTGTGCTCCTGCACTCCTTTACTTCACTGTTCTCCCTCCTACCTTCTTTACATATACCGTCTCTGCTACCACAGATGCACAGATCCCGTGTGTTGCTCCTGATACCAATTCCATCCAAAACTTAATAGGGTTTCTGCAGATGCTAATCAGATACATGTGGTCATTTTCCTGGAACTGGTTGTTGTTTGTGCTTTCTGTAATGTAACACAGGGCTGTACAAATTACTTCCCAGAAAATGTACAGTATGAATTAGCAACAATTTTATGAAATTAGTTTTTAACAGGTACAACATGTACTTCATTGATATGAAATGCAGGTCTTTGAGGGTCTGACCCATTACTAATTTACCCCAACCAAGACAGAACTGTTTATAAAACTGAACTAAACTTGAAAGGATTTACCAGCTGGTAGACATGTGACCCCTGCTTGGGCTTGGATCTGTACAGAACATCATGTACATGAACACCATAGAAGTTACGCTCCAGCAGAGATCAGACAGATGCGCCCACCATGCTAGTTACCGGGATTGACACTGGACCAGAACTCCACTTTTGCAAGATTAGATATGCTTGTTCACCTGTTACTGAACTTGTTATTTAAGTGTTAATCCAAGCAAGCAAAACTACAAATATGCTCCAAAATAAACTTTTCCATCCTGGTTCACACCAACCAAAGTAGCCCGTATGTGTGATCACACCCTGACATGACTGTGTTGCTGTCTTTTTGTCTGCTCACTTGTAGTCCTGTTTGCCATGTGTGAAGAGGTCCTGACTGTCCGTCTCTGTGCTGGTGATGTCCACTGATGCGTCCATCCCTCCGCTGTTTGTGAGCGCCCCCTGCAGGCTGGCGCTGTACTGCTGCAGGCGCCGCCACAGCTCGTTGTACAGTCGCAACAGCTTGGGATACTCTCCTTCAAATGCCTGCTTCAGGAAGGACGAGGCTAGAGAGAGAGAAAAACAGAGAAGGACAGGCAGAGAGGAAAGGGTTTAATGTGGATGATAATTTTGAGGAAAGCAACGAGTGAGCAAAGTCAAAAAGAAAAATGCCTTGACTCCAGTGTCTATTTGTGGTGTAATATGCCTCCTATATGTTTGTTTGTCTGCAATACAGCAGGGTCAGCCCTATACATGTGAAAGTCTGTCCCTGACAGTATGTACAGCACAGTACAGAATGGGGGCACTGGGAGGGGAAAAAGATGGCTGGAAATAAGTGAGAAGTGGACAGAACATTTCCTCTCTGAAGATTTGACAGGACATCTCACAGTGATGGAGATATAGGAAGTGAGAAATGGAAAACAGAATAAGATTGGTATAACTTTTTTGGTCAATATTCTGATAATATAGAACCCTTTTTTTTAAAAAAAGCTTTTACATTACTAAGCAGAATGATACCATCTACCACATGCTTCTGATTGTATATATAATACTAATTAACTTATCTTTTACTGCTGCTGTGACACTTTTACTTCCCAATGTGGGATAAATGGCATGTATCCTAAAAGGAAGGGGTTTAACACAAAAATAAAGACAAGTGAAGCTAGAGGAGGTTGGCATGAGAAAGACTGATACACAGTCAGAGAGGGAATAATGACATCATTATATCCAAATCCAAGAGCTTGGGAAGATAGGAGGTAGAAACAGGATGAAGCTAACAACTATAGCTTTGACTTGGATCAAAGCTCTATGATGACGACATAAAAACCCCCACTTCCCCTTATATCAGTGAACCACTACAAAAATGCTGTCTAGAAGTAATACCTTAATTGATGAAAAATTGTGTTCTCATTGTGTTTTTTAGTTGTCATCATTAAACCTATATATAAAATTTAAAAGGACAGGTTAGTCTGTATTTTTCTTACATATACTTACATTTACTTGAATAAATCCAAAACTAGCAATGTGTTAGTCTCTTCAAAGTGTGTTTACAGGTGCTGGTGATGACTACTGCAAGTGAAAAAAGCTTTACTGTCTCCAGAGGGAGCTGTGCGAAGTCTGATAACTGTCCTCCTCTAATGTCACTCGACTCAGCTCCGGTTGGGGAAGACTACAAGTTTGAAAATGAAACTAGAATTACCCGCCTCACGGTTTTATGCCTACGCCAACCCATCAAGTTGCAGTTTACATCCATGTCTGTCCAGACTCCAATAACTCTTGACGAAATGGAAGTTATCATTATATTGACATGATGATTCCAGTGAGTCATTTCCAGTGTACTCACTTAGAGTTTTTACAGAGGAGTACAGAGGACTGATCGAGAGCTCGATCACACGATGCAATGACAATCACCTGAAGCTCAATATCAGCAGAACCAAAGATCTTCTGTATGTCTATTAGTGTGTAGGTTTACTGAGAGAAGCAAAAAAAACGAAGCCAACGAAAAGAGTTTTTTTTATGTTGAGGAAACCTAGGCAACTGTACATAGAACTCAGAACAATGCAAGAAATATGGCCAAAGATCTAGAACACTAAATTCATTATACCTCTGACTGTAGTGAACTCCACTACGTTGCACTTAAAATTAGAAATTTCATCAGTGGAACTTTAGAGGACCCAACTTTTTGGTGGTAAGTTCCATATTTGCTGTACAGTTAAAGAGAAGACAGAAAATCAATATGTTTGAAAGAGACAGTGGTTGTGAAGGAAAACACTTGTCACAAAGACAACCTGGATAGGCAAATGGAGGCAAAAGATCAACAACTCTCTGTTGAGTAGTAGTAGTAGTAGTAGTAGTAGTAGTAGTAGTAGTAGTAGTAGTAGTAGTAGCAGTTTATTCACAGAAATAGTTAAAATACAAGTACAATCACATAGGACATATTTGAGATATGTGAAATGGGACACCCTGATAAGCTATCTAGAGCTTGAGAATAGGGGCCCAAATAAACAGACAGTATTTAAAATAAAAAGTGCATATATGTACAGTAACATGCATATATGTACAGTAACATTTACAACCTACAGAACACCTAAAGCTAACCATGTCCAACCCTGAGACACTAGGCTAAAAAGACCTAAAACCTAAACTTAAAAAGCTACTAGATGTTCTTAAGACATTTATTTCATCAGTCTAAAAATTAATAAGATAGGTAAGATACAATAATTTAAAACATGTGGCAAAATGGAGATGATAATACAATTTCAAATGGCTTTCAGAATAAAGTAACCCGTTTAAGGTATTCAAGCTTTGGCATATCTTAGAAGTAACTGCTGTCTTAAGCTCTTTTTGAAAACAGACACAGATAATGACATTTTTATAGTGTTATCAGTCTCATTCCACACCTGTGGACCTCTACAAA
>JBBPCS010004597.1:0-11183 GCA_037974645.1 Hollardia meadi | reverse complement strand
CCCCCCCCCCCCCCCCCCCCCCCCCCCCCCCCCCCCCCCCCCCCCCCCCCCCCCCCCCCCCCCCCCCCCCCAGTGTGTGAATGAGACAATGGCTCTGTCAAGGAGTCAAACGAAGTAAACATCATCAGTGCGATCCGGCGGTGACTCGGTTTGGCTCGGGACTTAACACGACACCGGGACGATCAATCTAAATCAATCAAGTGTGTGCGTGTGCGTGTGGACAGGCGTGGGTGGTATCATTGCCGTGACGGGGTGTACCCTGTCCCGAGGTCACTGCCCCCGTCAGAGAGAATGGAAATAGTTGTGTGTGTGTATGTGTGTGTGTGAATGAGTCTATTGAAACATAGCATGTTGCAGAGTTAATAACAGGGAATTGTTTGTGTGTGTGTGTGTAGGGAGTGTATTCTGTAGTTGTAGTATATTGAACAGATGCTAATGGGAGAGAGGAAGCTCATTGTTCGAGTTTATTCTCAGT
The DNA here is from genome assembly GCA_037974645.1 of Hollardia meadi. Taxonomy (NCBI): domain Eukaryota; kingdom Metazoa; phylum Chordata; class Actinopteri; order Tetraodontiformes; family Triacanthodidae; genus Hollardia; species Hollardia meadi. The sequence continues at coordinate 10,708 of JBBPCS010004597.1, read as the reverse complement.
GTCGTGTGTCTGCATCCATTCCAGCATCCCTACAAATAACATCCATGTAGGATGATTTGGTGCCTCATGATTTATCTGCAATGCCAACGTCCAGCGCCAATACAGGAAGTAGTGCGTCCTATATGTAGCACAGCAGACGTAAAGACCAGGCTGGTGGCATGGGGCACGTCTGACTCATGCCGGAGACCAGAGTTTTTGTCTTTTCCTCACATTAATCAAGTGTTAACCGTATACTGAATTCTCACAGGACAAATGGTGTTACCCAAAACTAGTGACAAAGCCCTCGAGTGGCTCCGTTTGTCCATTGTAGCAAAGGAGGAAGTAGTTTTTTGTTGAGAGTCATAAGGAAGACATAAGGAGGAGGTGAGGCTGGATGGACGGGTCAAAACTTTAGACATTAACTCAGGAGACTGTTTGTTTCCTGCTGACAGTCAACACTAGTTTCTTTTAACCACCATGAGGACTATTTTCAGCCATTTCTTTTCCCACTTGTGTATCTAAACCAAACCAAACCTTAACCACAGCTTTGGCAGACGATAAAACAGATTTTGGAAGGCGTTGAAAACACCTTACATTGCCGTTAAATTCATCACAAAAAGTTTTACTTTAACGTGAAATTATTGAAGACACTGCCGTGTTATTTGGACGCTATTCGGTGAGGCCAGACTGGACACGATAATCGAATGCTTGCTTATTAGGACACAGTGTTTTCCATTTTCCAACATAACTTTTTAGGATTTTATCCTGGAAATTCTGTCAGGAAAAATGCATTTAGCTCATCACAGGAGACAAACAAAACAATGTCTTAGCAGCGCTTAATCTTAGACCCTGTCCACACGTACGTAAGTATTTTTGAAAACGTCCACACTCAAACAGAGTTTTTGTCAGACTTTGTGCCGTATCTATGTTGTTTACATGAGGCGATTTTCTGCGATGGCGGAGGAGCTAAAATACTGTTGCTTTTAACGTTGCCATCCAGACTTTTTACATGCTTACACATACACACACAGTTAACTCTCCAGACCCCGCCGCCAACGTCGTCGCCCAGTTTTGGACGACACCCGGTCGGACCTCTGGTTGGTGGGATGTTAAGGGCTTCACTGTTGTGTCTTTGTGAGCTGCTTCGACCGCACATCGAGGGCCAAACAACCGTAATGAGGTCGCCTGTCCGTGTTGTAAAGAAAGTTGCCTGCGCACTTTACTATTTAGCTGATGAGGGGAGGTTACGCAAGACGGCAAACACCTTCGGACTGTCAAGACAGGTGGTGTCGAAAATAGTCAGACAAGTGTGTGAAGCAATTACTGTCCACTTGGGCCCTGTGTATATACAGTTACTTGACAGCGCTTGACAACGTGTTTTCGGGATTTAAAAAAAAACAAAAAAAACGAAGGCAGAAAACCCAGTTTTAAAAAAATACTCGTGTTCATGTGGACTCTGCATTAGAATAACTCTTTTGTGAGGAGGCAACATGTTTACTCACAGCTGTGCTCTCTTAGCCTTGTTTCTATCAGACTACCAAACAACCCTGCTGTTGCAGTGGACACCTAAAATAGAGAGCTGGCTCTTGACATGCTCTAATGCCAGTTGATCAATAGTAATTACCTACCTGTGCACCTGGCTGGCGGAGCTCCTTTGGCCCCTGGGGGTTTCACTATAGACAGCTCACTATCCAGTCCCAGGTAACTCCACAGGACAGACCTTTTAATTGCTTTGTTCACTGTGAGTAATTGAGGGTTGGAGCGTGTTTGCCACGAGGAGTGTGACTTCACTTGGCCTCTGTTTAATTATTCCCGTAACACGAGCCTTCTTCCTTTAATTTTCACTTTGCGCGCGGCATCGTGAGGTGCGAATACAACTGGAAAATGTAGGTTGGTAACTGTATACGGCACGCTGAGCCAGATGCACTACAAACTCAGCCATATGGATCGGCAGAGACGTGTTTCTGTGTGTTTATTCCTCGTGGTGGAGGAACATATTGCCAGACGACGTTCGACGCATCTTTTTAGCACAGCAACTGTCCCACTGCTCTGATTCGAGCTCATCCCTCGCCAGACCCCAAACCAGATACATAGGGCTGTATCAATATAGCTTAATTAGCATACTGATTAATAAACTACTTAATTAGAGAAATTTCCTATAGGCTGATTACGACTCCCGGACCTCTTGGTGTGAAGACATATAGAGTGCATGAGTAATGTAATTATTCTGACTGTCAGATGAGGCGAGGTAAGATTTTCAAACACAAAGGCAGCTCAGAGTGCTGGTACAACATTTAAAACATATAAATCCAGGACACTGACTGAAGTAGAGACAGAATGCTCACGTTGGAATTCGTATACATATACACTCACACTAGATGTGCACACCATCCTGTATGTTAAACATTCAACTATTTTCTGGTTGTTCGCTGAGACTGTCCTCGCTTGTCTTTTGTTCAAACACTTCTGGCGTCACCAGACTTGAACGTTGATGCTGGACGATTCTGCAAAATCCCAGAAAAATGATCAATGACATGTTTTTGTGTTTAATGCCGTTGTTTTTAAAAGTCTTTAATTCTTTAACTGGAATGTCACTCAGTTGAGCACATACCTCCGCCAAGGCCCAACAGCCCTCTTATTTAAAGTCTTAGCACCAACTGCAGCAACTGGTGACACTCTGTTTGTACCTTACTGAATCTCTATTAACTTAGCTACACATTGGTGCTAGTTGCAGGTTTCTACCCCCCCCCCATGAAAACACGTTTAAATCTGCTAGATCTGGATTTTTACTTGGATCCGCACTAAACTGTACACACACATTTTTTTTAATCAAGATCTATCTTGGAATGTTAAAGAAAGAGATTTTTTTTTTTTAAATTCCTGGATCCGCCAGGGGATGTTTAAAAACATTAAAAAAAACATTTTAAAAAAAAAGGCTCCGCACAGCTCGCCCAAGTCTCTGGAAGCCCTGAGATCCCAAATTGATTTGAAATTTCTAGATGAAATGTGACCAAGCTTCCGATTAGCTGGTAAACACTGAGGTATGCAGAGATCGCTAAACTGTGCATACAGTTAATCCTGATTAGCTTCCTGCATTAAAGTCACTCTCGGTACTCGCAAATCCACCACTTCGACCTGCACACCTTTACTTTCCACCTCACTACGTTACATTGGTGCAGTGTTGCCGCTGGATGTAAATCATGAGGTGCAGATTTGTACATAATGGATGTACTTTACAACGGGATGCTGGGCTGTTAACTCTGAGAAGCAAAGATGGAATTAGCATGATGCTGTTATGGGTCTAAAAGAGAAAACCCTAGATTTTTTGTTATGGGAATGATCTTCTTTTTTGTTTGTTTTTTCTCAATATAACAATAAATATTAATTAGGGCTCATTTACCAAATTTTGGTTGTGATATCAGCCTTTAAAAACCCCAATATAACCCTTGAACTTCCGCTTCTCTCCACGAGGGAGGCACTCTGAGATGATGCTACAGTTTGTATTAAAATGTTACTTTGTTGATCTGTAAAAAAAAAACAAAAAAACTTGTCTTTGAAAAGATGAAAATGTGTGGAGTAGAGAGGATTTTTTTTTTTCCTAAACCTAAACAAGTTGTTTTAATCTCTTAGGCCCCGATCACACAGACGCGTCGCTACAAACACGTTGCCGGGAAAACCAATGCTTTCCTCTGGTATTGCGAGTGTTCCGTTTTCCAGAGGTTTTTAGACGCACATAACATTTTAAATATCCTCAACTTCTTAGCGAAGGCCGTGCTGTTTTTTCCATTAATTGCATTTGATTGGTGGCGCACGCAGCCACGTTCCACACTGTTTTCCTGCTGCTCCTGCTGTTCTGCTACTGGGGCACAATCTCAACCACGTCACACGAGTACGACATTGAAGGTCACATGGTCTACGCCTCATAAAATGCAGACACGGTTGAATGACCCACGGAAAATCTTAAATTGTGTGAAATGACACACGAAATGTCAAGTTTTCGTCAATGTCAAAATGTCAATTTTCAAGTGGCTTGAAAGTTCATACGCCATCCCTTGACATCACGTTACGAGAATATTATGGGCCAGTTGGACCAGTGAAACCCAGTTTAAAGAGCACATGGAGCTCAAAATGGATATTATGTCTTTAGAGTTAGAGTTTCAGGAGGAGGAGGAGGAGGAGCAATGCTAAACTAACGCATGTAAAAAAGAAAAAAAGGCTTCCCTCCAGGTATTATTCTGATCCGTAAATGACCTCAGTATTCAACAAACTGGACTCTGAGCTCTCGGCCTCTGTCCGTGCTGTAACCCACACTTGCAGCAGCGAGGCGGCGGCGGTGGCGGCGCGGCTGCTGCCGTGAGGTGCGGTGGGTGACGGCCAGGCCTGGGTGGCCGTGCAACAGTATCTGCAGGCTGCCATCCTTCTGTTCGCAGATCATCTGAAGAAAGCAAACTGCACTGTTGCTCACACTCTCCCCGATCCCGTTGTTGTCATTGGCCGGCAGCCACCAATAGCGAGCCAACTGAGTTAACAGACACTTCCGCTCGGCACATAAGGAACCATCTGTTTTAAAAGCTAGAAATAAATAAATAAAGAGCCCGTCGCTCCCTCTCGCGCTTCCTCTTTCTCTCCCCCACTTTCTCCCTCTACCACCAGTCTCCAGTATGCAGAGCTCTGCCATTATCCTACACCTCCACCCTTCATCACTGGCAATCTACAGCCAGCTACCAAAATCACTGCTGTGACTTTATTGAATCTCTGCTGTCCTGTATTGGCCTTTCAAACTGTGCCAGAATGAGACGCTAACCAATTTTGAGAAAACTATTTTATTCCGTGTTTTCCCTGGTAAAATAACTAAATTGTCAATTTTGTTTTTGCGCTCACTGCCCATCACCAAATGTGACATTGCAGCAGTTATCGCACACAAAACTCTTTTGTAATTTATTGCACGTTAGCAAGGTCAGAACTACATCGGAGCCTGATGTTTGTGACATCTTGAAAATCACGGTTGCGCGCCCGTCTTGGCTGCTCGCTGCTCCTCAGACGTGCCAGCTTGTAGCTAAATAAATATTGGCCGAGGGGCATTTGAAAAAACATATTGTCCTGGCTCAGAGCTCGGTCCCCCTGCCCTCTGTTGCCAAAACAAGACGACAGGGGTCCGGAGCAGAATCTCTTCTCACATGAACGGTTTGGTAATGGTCAGCTCGCTGACTTGCCCCTGCAGCCTTTGTGTGTGTGTGTGTGTGTGTGTGTGCTTACAGGTCCTCGAGTGTAATGTATTTACTCGCCTCTTCACGGCGTGGCTTGCGGAGAGGATCCTGGACGCGTGCCATTTGCGCCATCACACTACGCCTTTGTTTCTCTCGTGGCTTACGAGAAGAAGGGTGTGCTTGTCCTGTGTGTTTTGCAGGTTTTGTGATAGCCAGAGATATCTTTAGCACTTCTATTTATGACTGAGAGCCTTAAATACGGCTGTTTGCCACAGCAGGGTTTATTTTTTCTGGTGTTTTTTAGTGACTGTGAACTTCTGCTGTATGTTGACAATTGTTTCCTTATTTTAATTTGTGTGTCTTTATTGTGCATTTGATCTAATTAAAGCCCAAGATGTGACGCTTTTATGGTTGTCATGGGAACAAACAGTATAAACAGAACAAACTATATTTATATTAGATATTGTTATGTTTTGGTTTGAAATCTTTCTCCATTTATTTTGCACTACCTTTAGCCGAGTCGTGTTTACTGTGTGCACACATTTCGTTCCGACTTCCTTTCTTTCCTCACATTACTCTTCAGGCTTCAACTTGTGCAGGGAAACCGAATAACTTTAAGAAATAATATTACTAAAACATACCCGCCCTGCTTTCAATTTTAACCACCGAAATACCCCGTGAACTCCGAGAAATTAAAGGTGTATCGTAACGAGTGCATTATTTAGTAGATTTGACATGGCTGCCACATATTTGCAGAGAGAGAATTAATACGCCCGTGGAAACGAAAGCAAGAAGAAGAAATCCACTGAAAATAAAATTAATTATCAGCCTATTTCCAGTCCTCCTCTTAAGCCTATTTAAAGGGCATTAGGTATTATGAATGTGAGGTGGTCTAAATTTACCCCCTGTAATATCTATCTTCATCTGACTACATTAGTATACTTTTCCAGGCTCTGCAGGATCCTCGCTTGCTATTTAAATCACATTGCATGACTCTGAAATCCAGACTCATCTGTTTTTCTTCTCTCTTTTTTTTGTCGTTATTTCACACACAGACTAATCTCTGCATAAGGTTTACAGCAGCTGCAATCAGATTTACACCTGAAACTGCTACACAGAAAAGATAAACCTGGCATGAGTATTTGCTAAACGGGTGAAAGTAAGTGACTTCAACAAATGAATTATGTATACGCTAAAGAGAACTCATTTGGGAATTAAGGAGGATAAGTAGCAGTCCATTTTGTGCCTGTTAGGGACTCTCTCGGAGCTACAGCGGCTGCATTAGGGAGAGCTAATGGGCCCTGGGAGGGGGGCGAGAGTGAGGTGGAAGGGTGGAGGGTGGGGGGGTCGGGCCCTTTGCCGCCCAAGGTCTCCGGGCCCTGGTGACAGATGGTTGGCCACCTCACCGGGTGTCTGTGGCTACGAGGTCTGTCGTGAGGCGGATCCGCGGCGTTGACAGCGTCGCAAAGATCAAACGACATTGTGGAAGGTGAAGAGACGGGTGGCGTGCCAGGCCGGAGCAGGAGAGACGGGGGTTAGGGGTCCGCCGAGTTGGGAGTTTTGGAGGAAGTCGCCAATACAGATATTTTTATCCAAACTCACTGATGTTTTGTGCTGTTGTTCAGGACTGAAGAATTCACAAGTCTTGTTTTGTTTCTGAACGAAATGTTTTTAGAGCATTTCAGGACACCAAAAGTCTCCACTAAGAACCAGACTACAGTTAAACAAATATAAAGGCTTTCATATGTGTACATTAGTCCACCTAATCCCTGCAAATTATTTCCTTTCTAACCTTTTATTTTTTCATCAATAATGTTAATTTAAAGACAAAGCACTGTTGTAAACATTTAGGATAATATAAGTACACAATCCTCCACCAAGCTTTAGCACCAACTGCAGCAGCTGGTGACTCTCTGTTAGCACCTTACTGAATCCCTGTTAACTTAGCTACACATTGGTGCTAGCTGCAGGTTTCCAGTGCTATTTGTTACCGTACAGCAGCCAGGAAAACACTACCCCCCTATGAAAACACATTTAAATCCGCTAGATCCAGATTTTTATTTGGATCCGCACTAAATTGTACACACACATAGATACCAGCCCTCTAAATATGCCTGATTTTCACATTAAGGGTGCGTTTCATTTGTTCACCTGTGCTTTTTAGAACTTCCAGGAGACAGTCAGAGAGTAAGGAAGGAATTTTTGGTAAATATGACTAAACACAAGGTGAAAAAACTTCAAAACTTTACCTCGTCTGAGTCACGTCAGATAGATTTTCATCAGCAATCGTGGCTGTTTAACAATGAAGACAACAACTCCCATGATCCCACACTGCTTACGTCTTTGTTTTTGAGACACACTGCTCGTTTAAAGGCAGTGGTGTCTTTCAGAGATTCTCATCAACTAAGTAAATGCTTTGGGTCAACCTGCCTTAAAGAGCAGCTTAACTGACCAGATTTCATGACTGTAATTGAGCATTTTAGTTCCCCTTGAGTTTCAGATGCCATTAAATAATGATGTTTTGGGCAGAAGAAGACATTTTCATATTCAAAATATTTGCTACTGGCAGCTGTTTGTGGTTTTCTGAGGAGTTGTTCAACTGTTTATACATATGACAGACAAACAATAAGGTCTTGAGAATAAAACCTCTTTATTAAAACATAAAACACAGTTGTTTTAGGTGTAAGTATGGCTAAGAGATACCATCCAAAAATATTGGTGTTCCTGTGAGTAAAATGCTTGAACGCTGATTAAATTTGACCAGGAAACAGAAAGAAAACCCCCAGCATCACATCGGCAGTGAACGCCATCAGTGGCCAATATCCAATCTTTGTGAAGTAGCCGCACACTGTGCTCTCATTTTTCGGGGGCCTGTTTATTAAGACGCCAACGTTACAGCAAACAGCTTTCATCGGGTTTCATCACCCTCTGATCAAAGCTGTTTGCACAAACGTCGGCGTCTTTATAAAGTCACAGAAATGAGAACATCACGTGTGGCTACTTCGCTTAAACTGAAGTGTTTTTGCCGTAGCCAGGACCTACATGTGCACGGGACAATAATCAGTTCCCTGAGGTGGGTTTGTACGCACAGATCGACACAGGATGTGCGTTAGCAGGTTGTTTGTACCATGTGCTGGGTGTCATGAGGTTTTGTCAAATTATAATAATGAAGGAAGGGAATTTAAAAGCCTTTATGTCCTTGTACCAATGTAGTTTCACTTATTTTTGTTTCCCCTAATTTTGCCTCTTGAACACTCTTGAACGTTTTTTTTTAAAGGAGTCCAATAATGCGTCTTAAACTACCAATATTTATGCATATAAAAAACTTTATTGAAAGTTTTCTCCATGGCAGCGCAGTTCATGCATCACACAGCAACATTTCATCGCTCTTCTAACGCACCAACATTTTGACAAGCGAGAGACATAAAAGTATTTTTACGAGTGTCTGTGAAACCTGATAAATCCCCATTGAAAACGCATCAATCCCCCACCACCAATGGCCCGGCGGGCACGAGAGACCGGGCCCGTCAGGCGATTAGCCCGTCTTACATTCCCGGTGATCGGATTAGACGATTCCCACAGTCTAGTCTGAAACTACTCCCGACCCGCAGCTCCAGAGAGCATCTCAATATCCAATTTCACAGCTTTCTAAACCTGGATCGTGGAGGCTATTTATTACTGTCACAGGCTTTTTTTGTGTTGGGGGGCTGGGGGGGGGTTCGTGTGGTGGTGGTGGGGGGGCTTTTGTGTTTCATCTGCTCCGGAGCAGGAAGATGATCAACAAGACAGGAGAAAGTTTAATGAGTGAGGAACCAGTGGCGTTGCCTGAAACGGCCTAAAAGAAACCACAGCAGCCCTCTAAATTAGACCAAGACAACGCTTGTTTCAGCAGTCAGCAGCTTCTCCGGGACCTTTGATCCGTAGTGACTGCTGCTGAAAACAATTATGACCCCGGTGTGTGTCCTACAGCACACTGTAGTGTGTTCTGTAATTGACAAAAAACAAAAACATTGACTTGAGTCTGGATTTGGGAGCTTCTGAAGAAAATGGATGTCTTGGGAAGGTTTTGATTACAAGTCAAAATTGTGTGCTGGAGTACAGTAAAAAATAGAGCTCACTGAGTGATTTTGGACAGTTGTAGCCTTTGTGCTGGTTGGCTGGCCGAAATAGTGCCTCCAAGATAATAAAACCATTTATAAGGCAGTCTTAAACTGGAGCAGCAGCTGTAATAGGGGCCTCCATTATAGAGGCTTTATAATTTCCCTGCTTTTTCCTTTTAGAGCCTCTGTTGTTCCTCTGAATTACCCCTGAATGATTTATGCTCACTGGTCTGGCCACTGATAGACCCTGGCAACACAGATAGAAACACACTTAGGGCTTTTTGGTGTGTAAACACACTGTATTAAAAGCCAACTTGTTTCAAACAGCCAAACACATTTGCCGCGGCGGGAGCTGATCGGTGTCATTTCGCTCGTCAAACACCGCAGTGTCACAGCCAATCAGGGGACTCCACGGGCAACACGAGCCATTTAACCTGAGCAAACACGGTGTGTCACGAAGCCCGAGGATAACTTAAGAGCCTGAGCAAACACTGGCGAGAGCCATCGGGCACGAATCAAGGCGGCCCGGCTGAGGACAAGTCACTCTGGTAATGGGTTTCTGATGACTCAAGATCGAGCGGCCATCTGTTTGTTACAGTGGGGGAGGACCACAATTCACAGTTCAGATACACAGAATATTAGCTGGCAGAGCAGCGGAGGAGGGGAGGACTTGGCCAGTGGCACAGGAAGTGAAGCATATGTCCATAAATGGTGGATATGTTGATAGCTGAGGCCCTGATCCCCTGAACTGGAGCCAGATAACAGGATTTGCATGGTGATTTTCAGTCTCAGTGACACAACATCTTCTAAAAAGGTGTAAGACGAGCGATCCTGCAAGCGACCAAGACACTTCCCAACAGACAGGTGTAAAACGCTGCAGTGCCCCCCCCGCCCCAATCTGCGACTCGCCGCTGACATGGAAAATTCACCACATATTTAAAGCGCTAAAGGCGTTTGCATGGGATTTCAATGATGTGACTTTGAATAAACCGCAGTCATTTGTGTCCTGTCTGTAACCATGAAGTTCATTTGAACAGCCAAAGTCAAACCACATGCAGCCCCGGGGGCCTAAACTGGTTCCTCTCGCACACGGCCGCGACCAGGGTTTCAGAAAGTCAGAGGTGCCCCCAACGTAGCCCTAAACCCCCTTTACGACATCTGACCAGACAAGAAAGCAGGTGGGAATAATTATTCTCATCCTTTACGCAAGTAATGTAAAAAGTAATTATTTATATATATTATAACAGATTTTTTATCAGTAAAATCTGCCTAAATTATAAAAGTAAAATACTCATTGTGCAGGAAAAATGTCCTCTGGTTAGATTATTATATTATTAGATTATTGATGCATTCACATGTAAGCAGAATATTAATGTTGTAGCTGCCTCTGGGGGAGCACATTTTATATACTGTTGCAGGGCA
>JBBPCS010004596.1:0-11183 GCA_037974645.1 Hollardia meadi | reverse complement strand
CTCGTATCCGGGATATTTTGGCTTCACTTTTGTACAATGGGAGGAAGTGGAGACACGTCGTCCATCTTTATTTATGTGAATGGTATATCCGGGAGGAAGACGTTTTAAAGGTAGGAACAGACTTACAGCCGGTTGTTATCAATTGATTTGTGCAATATTCTAATATGTTTGCATTACGAGTGGACAGAAGGATTCATGTAGGCTTTGCTTCACTTGCCAGTGTTGTATGTGTCTTTTAGTCATTTAGACTTTAAGGCACTTAAAGGCTCTTTTTCATCTGTTAGTGTGTGTTTGTGTACGTAAACGCGCATATGGGTGCATTACGTGTGAGAGACATAAATATTGGCCTATAGTGAGCCAATTTGCACCTTTAAGTGACTGACTCTGTTATGTATGCTTCAATCACTATGGGTTTATAATGATTGTGCAGCTTTTATCTGGTGCTATAACAGTCTAAATTAAGCTGCAGTCATGAGTGATTGTTGATGCATTATTGTATGATTGTGCAGGTTGGATGGAGCAAATGTTGGCACACGATGGTGCTTGGGCCTTGAATAAGATGTAGCCCTGGGGCCTGGGGTACCTTAATGCAGCCTTGCCCACAGGATGTTTTACAAACTATCGGTGGAATTCGGCTCTGATGGTGGCCAGTCGCTGCACAGCCTCCACCAGTCAACGTCTCAGCTGGAATTACTGATTTTGAGAGAGAATAATAGCTCCAAAAAATCACTTGCATCTAGATTTTTATGCCTCCGCACCGGCGACAGCTGTGGCATTATGTTTTCAGGTTGTCCGTCCTTAGGTCTGTATGTTTGGCTGTCCCATTCTTGTGAACATGATATCTCAGGAACACCCTGACGGAAATTCTTCAAATTTGGCAAAAACATTCACTTGGACTTGAGGATGAACTGATTACATTTTTGGTGACTCTTGTGAACCGGATATCTCAGGAACGGTTAGAGGAAATTTCTTTAAATTTGGCACAAATGTCCACTTGGAGTCAAGGATGAACTGATTACAATTTGGTGGTCAAAGGTCAAGCAATTTTTTTTGTCATAACTCAACAATTCATACTCTAATTAAGACCAAATTTCTCGCAAATTGTGCTAATTGTATAGATCTTCTGTGCTGCTGGGTTGAACGTGTGTGAGAAGAATCCATGTTTCAGAACATCCATATTTGAAGCATTCTAGTCACCATGCACCATGTGACCAAGCTCTGTATCAGTTGCTACTTACTATATTGTAGTCTGCACATCTGCATGGCAGCAATTCTAGTTTTCTAAGAGATCTATCTTTATTTTAACTCAGAATGCTGTTGAACACAAAATGGCCGCATTTTAAAATTGTGCCGACGCCATGATATTCCTTTGATCCCACAGAAAATAGCACTGATTGATGAAAGTAGTATGAATGGGATTGGCAGGCACAAGGCCGTTTTCTTCCTGTGTGACGCCTCCTTCCTCTGTCTAAATACTGCAGCCTAATGAGCTAGTTTCCTGAAATAGACAGGTGATTAACACACTGCTCTTCTCAGTGTGAGGCAGAGCAGAGAGAGTTAATGCTATAAGCTAACACTGGGAAAAGGTTCACTCTCCCATAGGACAACAGTGTTAAGATGCTCTGTCTGATGGTTGGGAGTAAGCTGTATGGTCAGCTGTGCAGCATCAAAACGTACGGACGGGATATTATTTCTAAAAACGCTGAAAATACCAATCTGCTACGTGATCAGTCCACTCATGCAGAAGAAGAGTGCGCTGGTGATGGATAATAAGGTCAGACACAAGTTCATCATATTAGTGTTGTCAGACATTTTGTCATTGAGACTTCCTTTGTTTTTGTGTGACAGGATGAGGATGGTCAGTACTTTAATTTAGAGCTATTTAATAAAGCGTTTTAGCTCTGGCATGCAATCTAAATGTGCTGCATTTGACAAATTGTGTTGTCCAGTCAGCAACATGTAGTGATAAGAAGAGAACTAATTAGCTGGCACCGCTGGAGTGTGTTTTGGTAAGTGGGTGTGTCAAGCTTTTCCAAACATCCCAGTGAGTGTTAATGCCACTAATCTAATCTTTTTAACACTCTTTGACCCAAACAGTACATTTAAGGCCATGCTATTTTTGAACTGCTAATTGTTTGCAACATAACATGAACAGTTCTAGGTGGCTTCTATAGTCATACTAATGTGTGACTGGCTAATGATGTTAATGATGCAGATTGACCACACTGTTAGATTTGTTAGATGCAGCAACATCTACCAACTAGTCCAGTTATGTGTGAAACTGGAAAAAAGCTCCTTATTACTTACTTATTATACCAGGGGTTCTCAAACGTTTGGAACTTAAGGCCCACTTCTTTTTTCAGAGGAAATTTCAGAGGCCTTCCTAAATAAATAACAAAAATAAAATAAAACATAAAATTGCCTTTGTGGTCTTTTTATGAATCCAAATTTAATGTAGTCACGATCGTATTTCCTCACCACACATTTTGGAGCTTCTACTGGTACAGGGTTGTCTGTCTCCCACATCACTTGTTCGTTTCAAAAACCATTTTGTTCCACTGCATCTGAGGGAACATTAGCTAGCTGTGGCAGACGTTGCCTAGCTATGGACATTAGCTAGCTGTGGCAGACGTTGCCTAGCTATGGACGTTAGCTAGCTGTGGCAGACGTTAGCTAGCTGTGGCAGACGTTGGCTAGCTGTGTCAGATGTTAGCTAGCTGTGTCAGATGTTAATTAGCTAATGATTGCCACAGCTAGATGTTAGCTAGCTGTGTCAGATGTTAGCTAGCTGTGTCAGATGTTAGCTAGCTAATGTTTGCCACAGTTAGATGTTAGCTAGCTGTGGCAGATGCTAGCAGTGGGAGAACATGTTTCTTTGGCGATTTTCAAATGTAACTGGTCATTAAAATTATGCACTTTAATTTGACATGTTTTATTTATGTGAATTCTTGAACACATTTGATTTAAAAATAACTATATTTGTAAATTACAATAATAATGATAATATAACCATTTGGCAGTACCACTGCCTCCTCGGCCCACTGGTTGAGAATAGCTGTATTTTAAACAGTTTCTTGATTTTGTGTGAAGCTAATATCCTCTTTTCACTTCAGATAAAAATCCCAAAAAAGAGATTACATGTTACCTTCTCCGACCACATATCTTAATTTTATTCAGAACCTTTAGCTCATTGGCCTGTTAGCCAGTTAGCCTCACTGTGTGGTCTCTGCACTGGGAGTCCTGTGGGACAAAATGCTAAAATGGGCTGATTCACGCTGGGAAAGGATTAGAATTATACGCTCGTTGGCTTTTTTTTAACACACACACACACACACACACACACACACACACACACACACACACACACACACACACACTCAAACCCAGCCATCCATGTGTCCCCTCCTCCTCCTCTGGTGCAGATTTGTTTCTTCATGTCTGTCCTCGGCTTATTTCCTTAACAATCTTCCTGTTATTTCTGATTCTGATTCCGCAGAGGCTCATTCGGTATTCATCGGTATCTGGGCTACAGTCAAAGCGGTGTTTACTCAGCCCAAGATATGACTCAGAATGGATGGTTGTTCAGTGTTACTGGTGGACTGTGTTTTGTCCCAGTTAGTCCTGTACTTGTGCACACAAGTGGTCACACTCTCTGACTACAGACCTCTCGCTTAAGAAGAGCCCTCCATCTGTGAGTGAGTGAGTGAGTGTGTGTGTGTGTGTGGAGTGTAGCATTAGTATGCAGGCTTGAGAGTCTCCCAGAAGCGCCCGTCGGGCCCTTTGTTGTTGTTTCATGAGGGGGTCTCAGGGGGTCGGGGCTGTGCATGAGTGGTGTCATGAGAGACTTGAAAAGGGAGACAAATAGTTGCCATGAGTCCAGACATGCGGCGCATTCCTCTTTAACACTCAAAACTCAAAAGGCTTCTTAACATGATTTCAGTCTGGTTGTTGTTTCAGGCTCTCTGGCAGTGGGTAGGTGAAAATCGCCTTCATTATCATTCTGTGGCAGCGTGTCTGCGCATGAAGCTGGGTGGAGATACACAACAGACACACGAACCGTATTGTTTGAGCGCTTTGTCGATACGTTGCTGCTTGGCCGTGAGCTGTTTACTCCCCAGAAGTCCTTGTGTGGGCTGTGTGGATGTTTTCGACACTGCTAACAGCTAGCTATTGATTAGCGTAAGCCTGAGGGGTGTAATACGAAGCGAGATTGATGGGTTAGCGAGGTATGTTGAGCCTAAAGCCAGGGTTTTCAATGTCAAGAAGGTGTCTCTCTCATGGTAACTTACGCTGAACACATAACCTGGTCCGGAGGAGGTTATGTTCGGAGTTTCGGATTAAATTAATCTATTAACAGCGCTGCCTTTTCACTAACTCTCGTCCTGAAGATAGATACATTACATTAACATTAACATACATACATTAACGTAGCACAAACTAACACACATGCATTCAGTTGGTGATGCAGAAAATCATCTTTTTCCTGTTTGCTTCAGGTAATATTAACACTTTAAATTTTACACAGCATATCATCCAAACACTAAAGGAACGATGAAGGCGCAGCAACTTACTGTATAAACCACTTTCAATTATGGTATTATGCTCAGTTCTCATTTGGGTTAGGGTTAAGTCTGTTTTACACTGCTGGTATCGCAGCTAAAAAAAAACCACCAAAAATTTACCATTAAATTGCAATTAATCACTTTTATCTGGCCAAAAAGGAAAGTGATTTCCACATATTCTTCATTATGGGACAGTGCCAGACTAAATGCAGTTTAATGTTTAAATATGCTGAATCAAGTTTAAAGTCTAAGAGCTTGATAATATGCAGCTGTCAGGTTAGATATAAAACCGCAGGGATAAGAGTGCATTAAGTAGTAAAAATAAATACATTATGAATTTCCACGATCAGCATTTTTCTGCCAGCATTCCTCTTTTGCCTTATTTGCAGCAGCAGTGTTGCTTTTTGCTGTAATAATTCTTTTATATTCTTCAAAGCTCTCCTTAATAACAACCTGTTCCTCTTGATTGAAGTACGCAGTGTGGTTCATTTTGTGATGAAGACGAGTCAAATGGTGCCCTGAACGCCCCTTTTTATGGGAACGAGCCTTAAGCAGAAAGCCTGAGTTAACAAAGAAAGTTGATGACCAACGTCATGATACTCATCACCTCTGACTCTTTTAAAGAAAGCCTGACTGATGCCCAACTTGCTACGTTTGTTTTAAGATTGGCTTGGCTCATGTGCTTGTTGTTTTTCATTCTATTTATTTTGCCAAATGTTGACCCCAGTGAACCTCACAGCATGTTGCTAGTAGCCTGTGATTGTGTGTTTGTTCCAGTGCCGGTGGCATCTTAGTTTTTTGGTGCGTTTCCTGTGTTGAGGGCTATTTCCATGGATACAAGTAAGCGCAGCTTCCTGGTTTCCTGTTTAGGTGACCTGTGAGCTGTGATAGGCTTTTATCCAATCAGTTGCTTCCTTTCCTTTGCAGCATCATTTGTTTTATTATCTTAAAAGTGTTCGCCACAGATCTTAAAATTCACTGTCTTCATAATGCAGCAGTCCTTTTTAAATTGACTGTCACTGAAGCGGGTGTTATCCTTCATTGCAGGCATAGATGATTGACACTTATCTCCTCAACTCAGACATCATGATGAACTCTTCCTTCCTATTCTGT
Source organism: Hollardia meadi (assembly GCA_037974645.1). Lineage (NCBI taxonomy): Eukaryota > Metazoa > Chordata > Actinopteri > Tetraodontiformes > Triacanthodidae > Hollardia > Hollardia meadi. Next base: position 5,508 of record JBBPCS010004596.1, on the reverse strand, counting down.
CAAATGTCTCCTAATTATCCACCTTTTTTAAATCAATTTTAAGAGAGAAATAGATCATGCTGTTACAGAATTAGGACTCGTAACACCGTTAAAACCTCCTTTTAAAGATTCTATTTTCTTACATTTGAAAAAGCTCAATGTTTCGAGCCCCTGTGCGACATAATTTCTTTTAATTTCTTCAAAGTATTCACCAACCCATCTCTTTATCTGACATACAACACCAGATTTTAACAAGACTAAGGGGCTCTCATCTCCTGTTTAATATTTGACTGGGCTGAATCAAGACTCAAACGGTTGTCTGCAGGCTTAAAAAATCGATATTTTGAACATCAAACACTCCTTTTTTTAGACTTTAAAATATACTGAACAGATTCCGGGCTTGCTCCTTCATGGGGGAAGGCTTAATCTCTTCTCTGTCTCTGTGTATACATGGTGTAAACTCTCATAATCTCACCAGTATGTGGCTAAATACACACTTCCCTTCGGATTGTTTGCAAAATTACTGATTAGAATTGACACACACACATGGTCAGAGACACAACTGTATACCTTGGAGCCATGCAGGACACGACCTAATTAATTAAATCTAATTCTGTTCTTACATAAATACCTCAGTTACTCACTGTATGTGCAAAGTCTTCTGTCTTTGTACTGCACTGACGTTTGTGTCTTTCTTGCATGCTGCGATGGTTAAGTGTGTCATTCGCTGATCAATCATGATTATGGGCTCAACTCTATATTGATCGGACAGTGTTGACCCAGATGCATGCGGTCACTCGTAGACACACGCACGTGAGTAAACCGTCACGTATACTCCTGCTGTCTTTCATTTTTTACAACAACACCTCTTTTCATCTTTCGCAGCTTGTCCGTTAGCTCTTCCCTCTGTGACCATCACAAGTCTCTTTTGTGTGTTACAACCCATACAGGAACTGAACTCCGCAGTGCGTATGATAATTGGGTTACTGTCCCAATTTTCTGTGACCGATTTCTCTTCATCATTTCAGTTATTTCTAGCATGGGAACTCACCAAGAACTTGTGGTTTGTTTTTGTTTGTTTTTCAATTTCTGTCAGTTAGAGAAACTTGCAGTTAGTGATAGGGCTGACCCACTGACTGTAAAGCTCCCCAAAAGTGAAGCCAAACCATCTTGATCGCCCCCTGGTGGCTGGCTGCGGCATAGGTCATAAACCCCTCTCCCTCCATGTTAGCAGATGGGCCAAAAACTCAAAGTACACGTCAAATAATTTTTTCCCAAAGATGGTTTCTGGCATTTTAGGTAGTTCTTATCACGCTGATGTATGTTCAAGTGTAAATTTTAGTTATTTGATGCTATAAAAACGGGGTGAAACGTCATGATTGACAGCTGAGCCCTGCTCGCAATTGGGTGGGCGGGTTTATGGGCGGGAACTCGGGGCCGCAGGTCTGCTGCCCGGTCGCTACTGCACAGACACAGATTGCTTCGAAGCTTCAGACTTTGTTATGGTAATCGAGGCCCAAATCAGTATTCGAATGCTTCCTTTTTTTCCTAAGAGGAAGGAGATGTTGCATCAGCTGCACCAAAAAAGAGGCAAAACACTGATAAAGAGTGAGAAATGGAGCTCCTCACTTAAAACCCAAGCATGTGCACGGGATACGAGTGCACACAACACTATCTTAGTCCACATGGAGACACATGTAGTCCACATTTTCTCCGATTTATCCCAAACCAGCTTGGACATTTCACGTTTCCATGCGTGCGGCAAAAATTTAAAACTGTAGCTATAAACAGGACGGGACAGAGGAAACTCTCCAGAGGAAACAGAATTTAAATATATTTTTAGACAGCCCTGATTTAGCTCAGGATTAATCAACAGAACTACTGCTTTTCTCCAACTCAACAGTGAGAACTTTCACTGTGTAGAAGAACAGAGAGAGATAAGCTGCTGTACCAAGCTTCAAATATTCGCAGGTGATTCTCACTGAAGTTTCAAATCCATAAAAGTGGTATTTGGGGCAGCCCTAGTTAGTGAACAGGGACAGCTACTGTTTGTCACTCTCTGACAGGACGCCCTGCTTTTAATGGGCACACATTGGCTTTTGCCGGCCTTCCTTTGCAGCTACAGAGTAGGATAACCTCTCTGACCTCGGGACCACCCTGCTGTTCTCCACACACTCCGCTGATTTCAGTTTTCAGTTCGATAAATAATGTCAGGGGCTGTAGATAAAAGACTGATCACACAAAATGAACCAGTCTGACTTTGCACAGATCAAAGAGAATCATCCACCCACATGAACGGATTATTTTCTCCGATATAAGACTGCATGGACATTTCACTCCACTCTTCTAGTTCCTGTACGCTTTATTGCCGTTTGAATTATGTGGAACAGCGCGACCTTTCCAGGAGAATTCTTTGTTGTATTGATGTAAGAGTGTTTTCTTTATTGATTTATTTTAATGATTAGAGAGGCTGCTCTCTGTGTTTTTAAACGTTTCTGTGCGTAATGTTGCAGCAAAAATTATAAACTGAACTGAATTATAAACTTTATTTTTCATTTTGAATTGATAGGTGATATTTAAGCCCTGATATTCAAAGAAAATATTAATTAATAGTGCTTGTGCTTTGTGTGGCCAGTGTAAAGTCCCTCCACATGGAAACTAGCTAATTAGAGCAAAAGTAATGCCCAGAGAAGAGGTCATATATCATCCTGTCAAAATACTGCGGTCAAACTGCTTTGTCTTTTGCTTGTTTGGCTTTAAAAAAACGAGTCTTTATGGCACTAATTGCTGAAACGCATTCTAAAATCCGTGCCGAGCTTGCAGCTCCGTCCTCCAACATTTAGCAACGCAATATTGCTAATTGATCCTGTAAATTCGAGGGAAAGCGTTTCCAGTTGCGTCTTGATGTTTGTGAGCAGAGAAAGTGAACCGTGACTCAGGGGAGCTCTGGTTTCCACAGGCCTGATCCTGTGACCCAACAAACCGACACAGACGAGGAGCCTTACAGCGACTCAGAGATGTAAAAATTTGATTTCTTTCTGTGAGTTTACGCCTTCAGTTTGGCAGTGATTAAAGGCACTAATAATTACCTTTAAAGGCAGGAGGAGGCAGCAGGTATTTTTCATTAAAAGATGAATACAATATCAGTGTCACCCTCTCGTGGGACTAAGTCAACACTCCCATACTGATGATGACAGGAGAAAATACCATTACCTCCCTTATCGCCTCCTCCCACTTTCTTCAGTCATCATCTCTTCATCATCGCCGGCCTCTTTCGCTCTGTTACGAGGAGCTGGAGGTTTAAGGAAAACCTGGAGCGGGAAAGAAGAGGGCTCAGTCTTCCACAGAAAGGGAGGAGTGGGGAGCCACAGGGTGGATGTTTTTGGTGTGTGTGTGTTTGTATGAAGGCCTGCACAGACAGGGTCTTTGTGCGGGAGGGTATTTGGAGAAACACGCACACACACACACACACTTAGCCCATGACATCACAGCTTACCGAGCAGCCGGCAGGAATTTTTCTGAGAAAGGAGAGGCTTTGTGGAGGAGAGGAAAGAGACGGGAGGGGAGGAAAAGGAGGAGAAGAGGAGGAAAAGGCTTGGCCAGGGAAAAGTCCGGCACTCCCACAATCTGGGACAGGACGGACCGAGGCTGGACTGAAGTGAACAGAGCTAAAGAGGGAAAAACGGATAAAAGAAGGCACACACAGTAAATGAATGGTTAAAGTTATTGTGATAATACGACAGTGAAGGAGTTTGTTTTTAAAAATCACACCATGGATTTACAGATTTCGCAAAAATAGACAAATTTCCTGTTGAGAGAACTTTTCAGAGCAGCGGGTGAGTACTATTTAACTTTGTATGACAGTTCTGCTTTTTATTATTCTGTATTATTAGATTATATTTTGTTTAATGAGACAAAAAGGAGAGGACAAAAAGTAGATGGCTATAGATATCAGCTCCAGAGGGTCAACTGGAATACTGTGACAGGAAAGAGGAGGAAGTGTCAGAAAAGTACCATCCAAACACCCAAACAGATGTTTTTTTAAAGGCTTTTTTTAAAGTATTGATGGCAAATTCGTCCAGATGTTACAACATAATGTGAGAACAGAACTGCGCACTTCAGCCTCTGCACACTTTGGCCTTAAGACCCCGCTGAGACCTCTCCTCTGGCCTGATGTTTGTGCCAGATGTTAGCCACCCCCCACCCAGCCCACCTGTCTGTCTGCTGACCATCCAATCCTCCATTATCTGTCACTTTAGCCGCTCGTTCGAAGCGGAAGCTGACTGAAATCATCAGGGATGCACGATATTTATCAGGCCGGTGATAAAAAGTTTTATATTCTCGGCTATCGGCCAATAATGAAATAATAGCTGAGAAATTCAGCCAACGATAGGAAGCCAAATTGTGGTTCAGAGGGTTCAGAGAGGAAGGGAATCACTACATCTTAGCCTTTCTTACCCTCAGGTGTGCAGAAACGACAGGTTATGCACTTATTTTTAAAACACAAACATGGGAAATTAGTGGTTATCGGTCATAAGAAGCAAGTAATTATTGGTTATAACTCAGTGTAGGCTGAAAAAATAAATATCATGCATCCCTAGAAATCATGGCTAAGACCTGGGTTTGGCCTGGGTTCAGGCTGTTTGTATATGAGCACCAGGCTAAACCAGCAGCAGGCTCCAGTTACTATACAGGATCATATTTAGCCAGGAAACACAGTGCTCTGGGTTACACAGGAGCTTAGTGTGTGTGTGTGAATGTGACGCGATATTAATGGCACGGAAAAAATGTTTGTGTGTGAGATGGAGAGAAGCCGAATGATAGAGAGGTTGTGTGTTTACTTTCAGTCCGGGAGTGTTCAGATTCTCGTAAATGTGCTCTGGCTTAATGTGCCCCCACCGTCTCAGGCATGCAGCCGAGTGTGTATGCTGAAAGTTTGTATGTTTATGTGTGTGTGTGTGTGTGTGTGTTTGTGATTTTTGTGCATCACAGTCAGAGCAGTAATCATTTCCAGATGTGATCGGAATGGCGAGAGGCGGAGAATGAGACAGCATGAGACAGTAATCATTAGCTGATTCAGACTCATGACTGTATTAGTACACTTGTCATGACTTCCATTGATACCCAACTCGGGGGGTGATGAATACATTGATTACCCTATTTCTATAGGTTATTGGTAGGTAGGTAATTGGCCAGACAGATAGTCAGTCTATCTCTAGTGCACAGTACAACAACCTCAGCGAACACTAATTATATTCTTAAACCCTAGACTCAGATATTAGCAACATAATCCCTCCCCTAATCTTAGTTTTAAAACCAAATCCAAGCCATAAAATAAAACCTTAATCTTAACTGTAATCTAAACTTTATCCACATAACCTAACCCTAAAGTCGCCCTCACCAACATAATTCAATAATTAATTCCATAATCCTCGCCCAAACTTTAATACTAATTGATGCACACACACACACACACACACACACACACACACACACACACACACACACACACACACACACACACACACA
>JBBPCS010004595.1:0-11184 GCA_037974645.1 Hollardia meadi | reverse complement strand
CTGCCTTTTAACAGGCAGAAACCTCGGAGCAGACCCCGGCTCTATGGTGGGCGGCCATCTGCCTTGACCGGTTGGGTAAACTTAATAAATAACTTAAACAGAAAACTTAATAAACAATAAACTGAAAACTTAAACAATAAACTTAATAAATAACTTAAACAGAAAACTTAATAAAAAATAAACAACTGAAAACTTAAACAATAAACTTAATAAAAACACAAACAAACTGAAAACTTAAACAATAAACTTAAATAAACAGAAAACTTTAATAACTTAAACAGAAAACTTAATAAACAAATTGAAAACTTAATAAATTACTTAAACAATAAAATTAAAACTTAATAAATAAACAACAAAACTGAAAACTTAATAACTTCAACAATAAACTGCAAACTTAAACAGAAAACTTAAATAAACTGAAAACGGAATAAAAAACAAACAATGAACTGAAAATTTATTAAAAAAATAAACTAAAAACTCAATATAAAACCTTAATAAAAAAAAATCAACTTAAAAAAATAAACACTAAAACAAAACTCAACTATAAACTTTAAAACTATCCTAAAAAACACTTAGAGCAAACAAGCAAAGTGAAGGCTCAGTGAAGACATCTAAGTGGGTTAGGTTGCAACCATTACACACAACTGAGCCGTGGGAGCCCTGTTCGAACCCTGAGTGGGGAGTGTTTTCCCGGGTTTCGAGGGCCATAGACGCAGGGGATTATGGAACGGAAAACCAGGAGCAGCTGGCATAGCACTACTATTTCAACAGAAATTGCATTTTTATTAATTCGTTAAAGAACACAAGTATTTTATGGCTAAATGTTTGGATAGAGAGTTCTTTAGGAAAACAAATTAGTGTCCATGCAAATAATTAACCTGTGAAAAGTGGTATCGTTAATGTCTGTTTGCAAATGTGTCTGTGATTGCATGTGAAGATTTTGTTAACCACCATTTTGTTAATCCACCTCAGGGTGGATTATATGATGTGGCCACTAGGTGTCACCAGAACATTGTAGCAATAAACTTAAAACTTACAAAAATAAACTAAAAATTAATAAAATAAACTGAAATTTTTACTACTATTTCAACAGAAATATGCAATGATTAATTTTATTTAATAATAAAGGTGTCTGAAAACATTACAGAAAAGAATGCCTGAAACAAAACAGCTACAACACAAAAATACAAATCAAAACTTTACTTTCTCATTAATGAACAATTAATAATACTATGAATAGCATGAAAATATTACCTGAAAAAAGATTTATAATTCAGTCAACCCTAACGATAAGATAAGTCACCAGTTCACACACCCTACCTTTTCAATAGTGGGTCCTTCAGGCACCAGCTGAATTTCAATGTTCCTGGTGTTGTTGTTCGCTGACAACGTGCAGGGCCATGGACATCTGAAACATAAGAATAATAAGTATGTCTAGTTTGTGTTTGACACTAATTTAATGATGATTTCTTTTAATGATGATTAACAACCAGACAGTGAAGACTGCTGGTCAAGGAGAATGCTTAACAGCTCCACATTGGCTGAAGCTATGTGAAGGCACGTCTGTCCACTTTTTAGATCCTGCGGTAAAGCAAACAAAATTAAAGAAGCATGTGCTCCAGTGCTTCCAGGTTTTATTTATTGTCCTCGATAAGCTACCGTAACAGGCTCTAATATACAGTTACACATTAACAAGTCAGATAAGCTGCACATTACTTTTCCTGATAGCAAAATGGCATTAACTCAGTGTAGTGTGTTAACAATGAACACTGAAGAGCATAGGTGTTAAATGATAAACCATGGGTCAACATGAACAATCGCATCGTATCCAGGCGCACAACAACAACAACAACAACAAAAAAAAAAAAGGTACTTTGTGCATCCGTAGCCGACGCGCAAAGGTTCTGTGAATCTGCACTTCTTCAACGACCCGGATGTGTGGCTCAGTAAACTGAAATAGAATTTCAAGAACTGAATCTGAATTGTAACAACTGAATGTGAAAGTATATAGAGAGTTGATTTGTTAGTGCAGACCAAATACAGTTTCAGATCAAATGAATTCAATTTCATAATATTACATTCAGTTCCAAACTAATAAATTCAATTACAAATTTGACAACTTGAATAATTGAATTTAAAAAAAATAATAACATAATTTATGATTCAAATTCAGTTTTTTAATTCAATTATTCAAGTTGTCAAATTCAAATATGAATTCAAATTCAGTTCATATAATACCTCTAAAAAGACTGGTGGCTTAACAAGAGCTTTTACAGTTCACAGAAGCTGTAATCTATTGATTATCAATCAAAGGCACACAATTTCTGGGGAGAGTGGTGAAAAGTAAAAAGTGTCTTTTTCTTTCTGTTTATGATTTGAAGCTGATGCATATAATAGCTTAATAAAAATACCACACAATTTAGTAAACACCTTAAAATGTTGGCTCGATTGTGCTTTGAAGTTCTTTTCATGAACGGCCGAAATGTGTGCCGATTTAAATGTTGCTGCCACAAGGACAGTATTATGTCGTTTCCAACAAAGTAGAATAATAAAAACTACACAAAGTCACAGAGCCTTTTCTGTCAGATGGCAATGCCTCGCAATACAGGAGCTTGCTTGGAAGGGACAGCTAATAGCCTACCATACTTTCTCATATCTAATGTGCTAGTGTTTGCACTGTACAGAGCAGGTAATGCAAAATATGAGCAAGCAGGTCAGTCAAAGCAGTCATGGTGGTGACATGTTTTATCAGCAGTCTGATGCCAATAATCAGAAAAATGGCAGCAAGGCCGATAATTGGACTATCCCAATATCTAACTACATTGTGTCGTAGATTTCTCTCTCCCTTTGAGCACTGCACAATTCAGCACAAGGTCTTCTTATAAACTGGATATAAAGACTGTAAAAACCGTAACAAAAAGGAGCGTGATCTATGTTTTGACTCAAGGTTTTTGTGTAAGTGCAATGTGAAAAAGTGTGAAAGGTCCCGATGATGAATGAAATTCTTCGTAAACAACCCTGAGAAACACAAGAAAGGATCATGGGCAAAAACTTTAATGAAAAGTGCCTCAGTCCTTCAGAATTCTGCATAAAATTCATCCCACTTATGCCCTGGAATGAACTTTGTATAATCATCGTAATTTGTTCTTGGCTTAAAATCAGACACATTTTTTTCAGCTACACTTTGTCACCATTGAAACGGTTTCCTGTACAAGGAGAAACGCCTGGCCTCGTCAGGTAATTACACATGGAGGGCAGCTTTCCTTTTATACTCGTTGCCACTCTGTGGCTGAGGAAATGGAATTATACTCTAATTGCTACATTCCTCTGCAGAAAAGAAACTCAGATGTGTCTGCCTGAAAACTTTCTGTAGCAAGACAACTATCTCACATTTCTTAGTGTTTTGACCCCTCTCCAACAATTCTGTTGGCGTTTTACTTAAAATTCCTTTCTTTTGAAGAAGTCCCTGATCATATACTAATTTTTGATGAAGTAAAAATGAGCTTTTACTGTTCATTTTGGCTTAATTTGTTTTGGTATCACAGTGCTACATAAATAAATAAATAATCTTTAAGTGTTTCACAGAAGAAATTAGTAGATTATTGAAGTCCCAAAAGGGAGGATTTCACACAGTGAAAGGGAATCTCGCAGGAAAATGGTGAGTAAGTTCCAATCCAAAACCTGTCCCTCAAAGAGATGAGGGACAGGTCGTTCACTCGTAGAAAATATTCACACACCCGTGAAAAAAAATGCGTAGATTGATATTTACACAAATGAATACAATTATGCTGCAAAAGTACTGTTTAGCAAGAAAAATGCAACAAACTGGTATTAAATGTATACAGAGTACATGCTGATTACTACTTTTAAACCATACTGAATAAGGGTTGTACCTGCGGTTTTTCTATGTTCAACCAGCAATACCACAAATGGCCAGTAGGTGGCAGTGGTACACCATAAATGGATGTAGTTTTCCTAATGACATGAGTATGGTGTGATCTGACGTGGAGGACAGCAGAGGAAAAGAGCCAAACTTGTAATCCAACATTTACTCGTATTTATTTATTTTACTTGAGGCCATTCTCCAGTACAACCACAACTCAGTGATTACAACCTCTCAAATCTGTCTCTACAGCTTCAAATCTGCGTGGCTCGACTTTTGCAACACTACCTGCGATAAATGTGTTGCAAAGCCAATTTGCACTTGTAGAGCGGGGCCGGGGGGAGAGGATCAGGGGGCGGTGAACCAATCAGAAGACGAAGCGCTCTTTTCATGGCTCTTTTCCCCTGCTGTCCTCCACGTCTGCCGAACTGAACTTATGTTGAGCTTGATGTTCATGTAAAGCTTAATTAGTGGGCTCACTTAGTGTTAATGACTACATAAATGTATCCACAAATATGATTACAAGGCAAATTCATACTGAAACTATCTTCATGATATTTCTCACGGAGATTCTGTTAGATTAGATCACACCATACTCATGTCATTAGGAAAACTACATCCATATATGGTGTACCAGTGCCTACCTGGCCATTTGTGGTACTGCTGGTTGAACGTAGAAAAACCTCTGAGGAACATTTCTATCATTATATATAGTTATTTAAAACTTTTTAACATGCCGGTACAACCCTTAAGTTATTTACCTTTAAATTATTCAGTATAGTTTGATAGTAGTAATCAGCATGTACTCTGTATACATTTAATACCAGTTTGTTGCATTTGTCTTGCTGAACAGTACTTTTGGTGGCACCTTTAGTGTCCCCTTCAGGAATTGTTCTTCAGGAATGTTGAATCGCAAGTTTGCAGCTATCATTGTATTAATTTATGTAAATATCAATCTACGCATTTGTGAATATTTTTTTTCACGGGTGTGTGAATATTTTCTACAAGTGAACATTTCAACATGTAAGTTCAGATTTTTGTTCTACAGCTTCTCAAATCCTATTATACGAGTTCTCACATCAAGTCTACAAGCTCTCGCAATTTGCAACAAATTTACCTTCATATTTAACTAGCAAATTGGAGATGGACACGGCCTAAATGCACTTGCACCATGGATTTTAGACCAAAAAGAAACACTCTGTGCTATGAGGCTGTTGAGTTAATTAAATGGATCTCACATGAAGGACTTTGCTTTGCATACACAAACAGGACTTAGCGTACACGCCACTATACCTCTGACAACATGCCACACCGTTTCAACACATCTCAAATTAGGCCTCTGAGAGTGAGCAGGCTGGCTATTATAGCTGTGTTGCACTCATTACAAACAAACACATGGCGTTCATAAAACACAACGATGATTGATGCTTCAGGCATATTCACAAGGATGAGGGCCCTCACAAAGTCCTGCTCAGGGCCCCCTCGGTGTCTCAGGCCAGCCATGACTGGACTTATTAGCTGACAATAAGAATGTTTGGAGGTTGCATCAAGCCAGCTGGAGTAAGACTGGATAATGGCTGATTTTGCTTTCAAAATTAAGGCTTCATATCTACCACGTCAAAATACTCTATTATGTCAAAAAATGTCATGTGACCTGAAATTAAATGAAACATGGATACAATAAGAAGTACTTGCAGGGATGTAAGTCAACCTTATATCAGCTAGGTATCAGCACTCGAAGAAATCAGCAGGAAGGTATCACTCTTCCGTCACTCTGGGCTGTACTTTTCAACACCAACAGGGCAAACACAATAACACACCCAACTTTCCTCTCTTGGTTCACATCAGACACATAGACTCTGCTGTCTACAGGTACACTCACAATTGTGCCCCATTAAACAGCAGCAGCAGAAGCCAACATTATGTGGCAAAGAGACAATGATAAGACATTTAGGTGTTAAACATAAACAATAATGGGGGAGGTGGTAGAGCGCACACACCTGTCTAAGGCTGAGTCCTTACTATAGTGTCCCTGTATGCCATCCTCACTGTCTCCCCCTTTCCTGGCTGTCTTTGATGGTCACCATCTAATAAAAAAAATACAAACAATATTACATTATTACTATTGGAGTAAAAATAATAAAACGCCTGCCTGTCCAACATAAAAGAGTAAAATTCTTCCAACTAAAATATATAATTTACTGGTGTATTGTGTTACAGAACACAAATAGGGAACTTAAACTTGTATAATTAAAGTAAGCCATAAAGTGTACAGGTTACATATTTACACTTACTAGAAGATTTAAAGTTACGATATGATGATACACTACAAATAAGAATTTGCCAATATTCTTTTTCAAAAGTATGAGTAACTTTATCAATCTGGTAGTTATTTTGAGAACTGGCTGCACATTCACCTGCCGCTATGCTTTTATTGTGAAAATATTGACCGGACGTATGTTTTTCATGCCCCAAGCCTAGTGTATAAAAAAGATGATATTCGCCAAAACAAGCTCATAATCAGTCGGGCAGGTTAGAGCAGCGTCATGTCGTGTTCTGAGTGTAGAGAGCAGGAGGACGCAGCACGGGGGAGCATCCTCTACAGCATCCTGAACAGAGGCGCTCCGTGCCCGCGGGGACCCCTGGATTCGGCCGCTGCGCAACAGCTTTGCTCCTGCGCGTCAAAGAGCAAACTGGTGGCGATTCGAGCTCCGCGATTGGTTTTCAAAGCGGCCTCGGAGGTGCTCGTGAAAACTTTCAGATTCGTGAAAAATGTACCGTGTTTTCGGAGTTTGCCGGCGGAAGACCAGCTCCAGCTTGTGCGCCACAGCTGGGCGCAGCTGCTGGTTTTGGGCATGGTGCAGGACTCTGTGGACTTCGACACGGTCGAGACACGGGAGCCGAGTCTGTTACACATGATTTTAACGCACAGCAAGGAGCGGCAGCAGAGCACCCCGACCGAGATTCAAGACCCAGGGGTGCCCGTCAGTGCTGCAGAGGGGATCAAAATGTTTCTGGTCAGGTGTAGGGGACTGAGGATCAGTGTCGAGGAATACGCGTTTCTTAAAGGAGCGATACTGTTCACCCCGGGTAAGAAACAGCTAAGCAGTTAAGCACAGTATTTTTTTGTATGAAATAACAATCTTACGTGTCTTTATTGGACGTTAATAACTTTATTACGTGAATCATCAAGTGCGTAATTTCGGAGTATTTAACAAAGAATCACATTCCAGCCTGTGTTTCTCCCCCTGTTTGTCTCCGTCCTGCAGTGACGGAGTTGGAGTGTCGGGACTACATCCAGGCGCTCCACAGAGAGGCTGAGCGCGCGCTTTACGAGCACGTGACAGCGGCCTACCGGGGCAGAGCTGGCCGGCTCGAAAGACTGCGCGCGCTCCTGAGCGCGCTGCGCTCCGTGGACCCGGAGGCGGTGGCAGGACTCTTCTTCAGACCCGTGACGGGGACGAGCAGCATAGATGAACACGTGCTCGCCATGTTTTATGAGAATGCAATATAAAGGAAGACATTTGGGACTGAATGACACGTTTTAATTTAATTTAATCATATATGTACACACTTGTCTATAGTTTCATTTACGTTTAAAGAACTCACTAAGTTTTCACTGCCCAGAGCTTCAGCTGCACATCATGACTATGTTTTTGTAAAGACAATCCAGCTATGATGACATCAATTGAAGACAGCGAGAGACTGAGAACGACCACGATTACTTCAAACCTGTGCCGTTACTTTCTGGCATATTCCAGTATTCAGAATTTCCAAGAACTTTACAACAATCCAAACAAATTCCCTGGTGAGACAAGTCTCTACAAACCATGTTGCTGAGCAGAGTGGGAACAGCATACAGTCTCAATGAGAGCATCTTATTGAGACCAAGACCTCACAGTCAAGCTTAATCAATTCACTTCAATAATCATGCATCAATGTATATCAGTCTTCTGATATACAAGCAAGAGAATTGCTCATTTAAAACACATTGTAGAAGTAGGATGCAGTTCTTACTATTGATGTTCAGTTTGACTGGTGGAGATCATCTCTGAAAAAAAGAAGCATATGAAGATATGAAGAGTATTAAAAAAAGTCAAATAATATATGAAATTGGTGATATAAAGCAAGTGATTTTGAAAAGCTAGAAAGCAATTGCTGGATCGGATGCTCTCTATTGGTGAATGAATCTGTGATACTAATGAACAATGCTGTTAAACTCCTATTGATATACTGTGGTCACTTCAGGGCTGTAAAATCCAACTTATTGCCCATTAAGTACTCTGAAAGAAGGCATCATAATCATTAGCATTCAAATGTATTTTTCACCGCTCTTAAATAATTCTTTGTAGCTACAGCACAGAGAATTATACACTCTTTATCACCAATCCGGCACCTATAAAAAATAGTTATGGGTGTCCATTAGAACAGCTGCTAGACAGGCAACATTGTAACACACTGGTGGTTTGGGCTCCATCTCTCCGTTCAGACAGCTTCAGTAAATACATCTCCGCTCAGCCAGCATTCGCCTGACGCCTCGGTCCATTAATATCGTCTGGAGCCGGTGCTGAGCCGTGTCTCTTCTTCCTCCTGCTCCCAGGTGTCGGAGGATGCCGTTACCTGGGAAATACCAGCCCGAATTAAACCACAGACAGTGATACTGCACATAATCCCTTCTGACACGCAGTGTGTTCATAACAGGAATTAACATTTCACACTAAATCACCTCACAGGATAGGCACTTATTTTCCATCTTTGTCTTAAAGCAACATCATGTAGCTACTTTAGCATAAAATTACAGCTTCAAAATCATTTTGACGCCACACTGTCTTGCAATAGGGAGAATGAAGCCTCTGTCACTCTGTGCCTGCTCTTTCACTGAGACTTGGGTGGCCCGGTACGATCTCCTGTAAAAAGTTCATAAGGAACTACTTTTTGTTAAAGTAACTGCTGCTAACTGTAGCAGCAGTTACTTTAGCTGGGAGGAGGAGGTTTTAAGGCCCAGAGCGATAGGGTCCCAGAGGGGAATGCTGTCAGGAAGCAGTGCAGTGGGCACTGTAACCGGGCTAAGGAGTTGTTATACTTGCATTTTTTTGCTTTAACTTGAAGATGAGTTCCATATTATTTAAAGTTTTAATACCAGATCAGAACGTGATATTCTGTGTTGAACCACCAAACTACTGCAGACAGGTTTTCCACATTTTAAAGTGGGGCTGGGCAATAAAATGATCCCAATATAGGCATGATAAAAATGTACGGTGATAATGATTACAGATTACGTTGACTCTGACTCTCATATCTTTCAGCCCAATTTTAAAGCAGTTTTTGAAAATCTTTTGAAAAATGTCCTGATTTTTTTTACAGCTGCAAATATTTTTATTATCAATTTAACTGCAAATTAATGCAACCCAACACTATTTCCCAGAGCCCAAAGATGCACTTCAAATTGTCCAAACAAGTCCAAAACACAAAGAGCGAACAATCTAATCTTAAAAGAACTTTAAAGACATTTTTTTTAAATTCACAAAGAACTAAAAAACAATCATCCAATATTAAAATTGTTGTTGGTTCATGTATTCTCGGTGAGTTAGTTATTTCAGCACTAATTATTCAACACACTTAGATCAAGGTCAAATAAACCGTGGCATGAAATTGAAATGTAATATTGGCTGTGCAGAACTTTTTAAGACCAACTTCAGAACAACCTGATGAAATGAGCTGTTGTGCACAGACAACACTGCCCTGACCCATTAGTCCAGCTCTCTGTAGCTCAAAAAGTAATGTTATTTTGGCTTGTGAAATAATATGGCCATTGTAGTGTTGCACTGCAGCATTGTATAGTGTATCGCAGTGACCGCTTGACACATTCTGGTACTTCCTTCACTGGAAGTTTTTCAATCTTCCCTCAAGGCAAGCGGCTCTGCATTGTTAAAAAGTCAGGTATCAAAGCTTAAAAGTTAACCAACTTCACATTTGTGCTGCTTATGACAATGAGCAAATGCTGAGCACAGCTTCTGAGCTTGTTCTCTCGGGGCTTTTCTTTCCTCTGGATGCAGCCTTTCAAGGCAGCAACAGACATTTAAGCTTAGCCCTGAGTATTTAGCACCGCAATCTTCCGAGCATTTGCATTAATAGCTTTATTCCTCTCCTCTACTGCGTTTAACACCAGCTAAGCTTTTCTCAGATTGCTGCCGTTTCCTTTCGGTGCAGGATCTCGCATCCCAAACAACGCAGCCAGTGGGGGCTTCGACACAAAATCTCAGGAATACAGACTGTACACAAACTCATACTTCATACTAAATGTGGACGTCCTACACTGGCACAAATGAACCGTCGTATATAATAGATACATAGTTAGTTACTATTAATTGTTAAAGCCATTTATTAAACAAAACACCAAATTCTGACAGTAACTGCTGCTTTTCTTCTATATTCTTTGAGTTTTGGACTGTTGGTCAAAAAAAACAAACATTTAAAGGCTTCAACATGGGCTCTGGTAAATTGTGATTTTGTTTCCACTGTTTTCTGAATAAAACTGTAATAATAACTGGCAGCTCTACATGATTTCCTGCCGTGTTAGTGTCTGACAAGGTCACATGTCACATTTGATGTTATGATGGATGCATCATCAATAAAAAGGACCCCCACACTGAATTTCTGACCATTACTGGTATATAGGCTCGTAGAGCTCAGGCTGATTTACACCTGTGAAATATAAACGTTGTTGGAAGATGTTGATGGTCTTAATTGAACAATAAAGAAGTCTGCCCATCTTTACTAACATTCATATTCCTTTTTCTTACCATTGCTCTGAATGGTCATATCTCATTTATATTCAACTGTTTTACTTTATATTTTAGGGACTGTATCCAGTAGTGATATTAGTCCAATACTGACACAATTTGCTTACTAATTATTTTGGATGTTTTGATTTTACCAAGTGATTTGTGACTTTAAAATTTGCACTATATTTGTGATTTAATTACCAAGTTGCTGGTGCACAAATATTTTATTATTATATAACATTTCAGTCAATTTATATCTATGTATTCATTCGTTATTTTGCATTTCAAAATTAGGACAGCAATGTTTAACCCATATCTGATGTTGCCATACTCTTCCAAAGAGTGAGGCATATACAGTGGTGTGAAAAAGTGTTTGCCCCCTTCCTGATTTCTTATTTTTTTGCATGTTTGTCACACTTAAGTTTCAGATCATCAAACTAATTTAAATATTAGTCAAAGACAACACAAGTAAACACAAAATGCAGTTTTTAAATGAAGGTTTTTATTATTAAGGGA
>JBBPCS010004594.1:0-11187 GCA_037974645.1 Hollardia meadi | reverse complement strand
ACACACACACACACACACACACACACACACACACACACACACACACACACACACACACACATATTCAGTGGTTGGGTTGGGTCGGTTGTATTGTGTCATACAAGTACACACATGACCTCAATTCAGCCCCAGTTGTGTTGCAACACACAGGCAAACCTCCATAAGAGAAAGAGGGAAAGAGGACAGAAAAAAGGGAAGGTGAAGAGAAAGAAAATAATGAAGTGGGGCAGCAATTCATGATTGTTTTCAATGTTAGTTAATGTTCTTGATTGTTTCCTCCAGTAGTATAAAATGTCCCAAAGTCCCCAAACTCAAAGATATTTGATTTACAATTATATAAAACAGAGTAAAGTTTGTCGTTTTTGCTTGATGAATGATTTAAAGATAAAGAATTATCAATGTGTCAATTAAACTAATTAATTAATCAACTTATCTTTGGGATAAAGAGAACTTTGGAAGGAAAGATGAGTGGTGAAAGTGAGAACAAAGGCAAAATATGTTAAAGGGTTTGTCCCTTCCTGTAAATAGTTTAAAAACATGTCTAAATGTCAGTGAATCTGGACAGTTCAAATGATTTTTTTGGCATATGGTGGTTTGGGCACGTGCAGCCTTGACTCGCTCATTTTTTCCTCTGCTTCGCTGACACTTTCTCCGTCCGTCTCTTCTCTCACACAGGGCTTCATGTTTGGCAGGTGCTGTGTGTCATGTGCAATTGGAAATCTTTTCTCTTAATTCAATAAAAAGCCTCTGAACACTGGAAAAGTACCATATATATATATTTTGCTTTCTTGTGATAGAAATCATCGTCCTAACAGTGCAAAATGAACTGAGCAGAAGAACCTTTACTATCACATATAGTGTTGGTTTAGACCACAGCAAACAACTGTTTTGAGTATACACATCCACCGTACACTCAACACCAAATAGACAGACACAGTTTGAGACTAGCTGGTGAACAGAGTATTTAGGTAGAGACCAAAAACAGAGCTAAAAGAGTGAACTTGAGTGAGTGACTTGCAAAAGTGTACCTTTTTTATCACACAAGTACAGTGAAAACTTTTCACTTTGAGGTCTGTGGATTATCCTTAGGTAAAGCTTCATGAATGAATAGGCTATGTTTGGGATTTTGGTGCTTTGAAGAATCTCAGTCTATCACTGTGCACTTTGAACTAACTGTGAAAGGTGCTATACATAAAGTTTGATTGATCACACCAATGTGGTGGTTACTGCTGGCACCAACTCTTGCCCCACTAACAGACTGGCAAAGTAACAAGCAGAAGCTCACATGCAGACTTCAATCCATCTCTTAAGAAACTGGATGGTCGCACGACTAGTGCAGTGTCATATAATCACTTTGTTTACGCTTATTTGATAACATCTTATGTCTCAATATTTTGGATCCTGTTGCCTTCTACCAGTTCCCAGACTGGCAGACTTCAATAGATTTGATTGTTCTGCCTGATGGGTCCAAATTGTTGGTCGGTTTTATTTTATAGATATCACCTGCATGAACCAGAAGTGTTAGCACACATTACTGCTTACATGAAGATGAAGTCAATGAAGCATACTGTCAAATAGCATAGTAGCAGCTCTTGAAAACAGGCAGAGGTGTTTGTTTAGTCCAGTTCCATGTTTTCCATGTCTGAACACTCCTACTGCTGCTGCATTTCTCTGTAACAAGGATATTCATAGTGTGACCCTGGGCGTAATGCCAGTGGAAATAAGGATGTCCAGCACATGGACTTTCCACAACAATAAACAGACAGAGCCTGCATGATATGACAAATATTCCAGCTAATGAGAAAGGCAATTAGAAAATGAGATGTTTTAGATTAAAAAAAAAACCCCAAGCAAACACACACATTCAGAATAAAAAAAAATCTAGGCAAGGCCACAGATAGAAATGTATTCTAGTAAACATGAAATAGAAATCTCTACAGTGGTAAAGTAACAGACCTTAAAGACCTGCAAAGCTTGTTTTGTCAAGTCAAATCAAGTCAATAAAAGTTGTCTCATGACACTTTACATGTACATTATATGTTGAGACCATATTCTTTAATTTACAGAGACCCAACATTCTCCCATGAGCAAGCTGCAGGCAGAGACCTCGGAGACCCGGGCTCTACGTGAGCGGTCATCTGCCTTGACCTGTTGGATGGAGAGGGAGAGAAAGAGGGGTGGGGGGAGAGAGAGAGAGAGAGAGAGAGGGAGACTTGTGCAACATATTTAGAGGAAAAGAGTATGTAGATGACTAAATCATATGTGTAGAATGGTAGGGATAAAAAGTTATTTTTATACTTTGATATTAGAGGTTTTGGCATTGCTCTTTGCATAGAAATGAACAAACTTTGTCACTTTGTTCCATTTTACACATGAGAAAATAAAAATGTATGTACAGTCCTGATGTATAACCTGGGGAGGGTCAAACCAGCTACTGCGTGACCAACTTGCTCTGCATACTCTGGCTTCTTCCATGCAGTCCTCCCAGAGAAAATAAGCACCAGGATGATGACCTTCTTTGAGTTTTGCAGACCAGTGAGCATCTTCTTCCTGCACCCTGGTGAATGAGATAACTTTCTTTGTCAGATAGAGCTGCTTGTGGTGGTTTACTCTACTGTATATGATATAGTTTGTGTCAGTGTGTCTAGGAAAACAGAGCTGGACATGATAAATAATGTGCCTCTAAATGGATATATAGTCAATAGTTAATGTGTTTTTTATTACAGAGGTGTAGTAGTTATAACATCGGAGTCACATAATAAAGCAACTTTAATCTTAACCAGTGTTTGTAACTGTCTTAACATAAACACATCACGACTCTCTGCGCACTGGTGCCCCATGGCAAGCATGCAGCTGCTGCCCTTTTTATTTTTTTGCCCCTGCCCCTCAGACTGTGCCAATGTAATTCCTGCAGAGTAGGCTCTCTAACAATGGGACTCACTTAAATCTTGGTTCACCCACATGGGCGTGGTTTTGCAGGGTGTAGCAGCTACATCCTGAGCTCTGTGACATTCTCAGCACATGCTCTGAGTGCACATTGCTTCCATATAATTTGTATATTTGGTCTCACATCTATGTGCATAGAAAGTAATATTCTGCCTTGTAAGACCATTTGGCCGATTATATGAGGAAAACCTTTAAAGCCAGGTGGAATAGTACAAAGAAGGACAAAGGCTGATTGAACAGGTTGTGTTGGCTGAATGGGTCATGCATAGGACTTGCATTTGGAGGTTTGTGTCCCTTTAGTGTCAATGTAATTTTGACTTTTTATTTTTTGACTTAACAAACATCATATTTTCAGGTATTTTTACATTTTCAGTCGTAATGGTTAGGTTTAGGCAATAAACCTACTTGGTTAGGTTTGGGTTAAACTAATTAGTCAACTTTGAAACAGCACAAATAATGACAATTACAGAAATCTAAATTATGCCTGTTCGAAGTTGCAAATGCAAGGCAACGTGAATGCACATCAGACGCTCAACACTTGATGTGGCGCAGGACTTAAAGCGTGGCCTCATGATTTAGGGAGTCCTCTCTTACAATGGCCCTTCATCTGACCTCATTTCCTCCCTTACATTGAAGAGCATTCAGGTGATTGAAAGATATGAGTTTATTATGTAGAATCAGTTTGAATTGCATCCTTCAGTGATAAAAAGAAATAATCTGTATGTGAAAGAGGTTGCTGGCAGGGCAATCACTCCGCAGCAATATCACACGTGTATTTAAAATAAAGAGATTACATCATCCCCTTCAGTGACATCATCCCAACCAGTCTCTAAGCATGACATCATCCTCTTGGTATGTAATCCCCACCACAATAAGGATTTTTTTCCCCTCCTGCACAGAGTCTGATTAATTATTCATGAGCGGCTTCCCTGCTTGAGGTGCAGAGACATTTTTACACTGCCGGTCGCTCATAATGTGGTTACAGTGTAAAATGCTTAACTCATCTACTGCAGCGATGATACTGTCGCTCTGCTGTGTAATCATCCCCCTAAAGCAATGATGACATGGGAATAATGATACTGAACTGATGTCACGTTGGTCCAGGACTATTTCAACCTGGATAAAATATTAATATTTTCAGATACATTTCATGATGGGCAGCATTTAAAGTAGCAAATGGATGATATTTGTCAAATGTAGGCATAATTTAAAAAAAAGAAAAAAGAATCAAGTTCAATGGCTAAGCTGACTCCTACAAGGAATTTGACTGGTTGTCAGTGACACAGAAAACAAACTAAGATGCCTGGATACTTTTATTTTATTGTCATTCAATAATCATGTCCATACTGATTCTGAACCCCCTAACTCATCATGTTTTAAGTGCAATATATAAAGTCGGATTAAAGATTAAAATAATTATAATAGAGTAAAACAGAATGAAAAACATAAATAAATAAATAAATATAGTGAAGCCCAGGAAGTACTAAAATACATACTAAAATAACAAGTTGTAAAATTTTAAATTGATAACAATTTAAAAACCAGACATATTGCTAACACCTTTGAATGTTCTGTGAATGATGGCACATGTAATAGCAGTAATTGCCTTTTGCTAATCTTCAACAGAATCGCCAAGTCATCTTCCTCGTAGTGTACTACAAAATATATACTGTATATCAAAAGTGAGGAATAAAGGTATTTCTTGTTTCAGTGCTAATACCAAGAAAAGATTGTGACATTTTGGAGAGCTGGTGTCACTGATCAAACAGCGGGGTCAATCATAATTATCACATTTTATTTATTTACTTGTTTATTTATTTTTGCACCACACAAACATCACACGAGGATTACATACCCACAGGATGATTTCATTCTTGCACACAGGTTTGGATGATCTCATTGGAGGGAATGATGTCATCTCCTCATTTTGAATGCATACTGTAGGTGGGGCTGCTGCTGCAGTGTGCTTCCCCTCCTCGCGCTCTTTTTCACGTCCCTGTCTGAGCAGTAAACCCTACATTTTAACCTAGTTTTATGTGGACCTCATACTCCGGTGCCACTTTAAGGATGTCTTGGAAAGGAATGAGAAAAAAATTCTCAGAAGCAGGAATTCAGGGCAGGTTAAGATGCTTTAGAGATCATGTCTTGCAGGAATAACCTCACCAGCGATTAGCTTTGGCAGCAAGTCTTTTTCTAGAATTCAGAATATGTTTACTTTATGAGTAATGTCAACAGTCAGTGTGAATAAGTCTGCATATTCTTCCACTATTAGATATAGCTTCCCTCAAAAAATATTTTTCAGCTAGTTTCATAAGGTTCTGAAGAGAGTCGGCATGTTTTTGATTTTTAAATGGATGGATTTAAAAATGATAAATTAGTGGTCATTCTGTCATCGGTGCCAGTTTACTACTTATTTGCTGGTTTAACAGAAAGCAGCTGACACTGGCACACAATTGCAATCATATCTGACAATAACAAGACTGTAAATTGACTTAAAAGTAAAAAATTAGAAATATGAAATATGTCTGCTGTCTTCCTTACTAACTCTCTCTGCTCCTCCGAAGAGATTTTGGACACGTGTGAAATCAGATGCTGCTAATCCCCAACAGTCTCAGCAGCATTCAGTGACGGTGCAGTGCCAGGCTGCTGACAATAATGAGCAAAATCAATCTCTATAAAGATCAGTGGGCTGTAAAATTGAAGTGATTTGTCTCCATCGTGACGCAGATCAATGAATTATTTGCAAATGAATTGCCTCCCTTTCATATAGGCAAATTTATGCATGCACATGATGACGCATCCTTTCTACGTCATTGTGAGGGCATTGTGTTGCATTCATTCCCTGAAGGTTTACCTGAACCTTAACGGCTCCATCCCTATCTCAGTCTGGTCGTAATTCCAACCTGGACAACATAAGGACTTTGTGGTTAGCACTGCTGCCACCTAGCAAGATGGTCCTGGTTCCAAGTCTGTCGGCCAGCTGTGTCCTTTTTGGACTTTCCATGTTTTCCCCAATCCAGTCCAAAAACATGCAGGTTAGATGAACTGGAAACTGTGAATGTGTGAATGTTTGCATACATTAGGACTGGTAACCTTTCCAGAATGTTTCCAGAGTCCTGCTTCTCAGTCAGTGTCAAGTCAATAAATTGGATTCTTCCAAACTTCACCCTAAAATCAAGTCTAGCCCTAATTTGGAAAAATCCAATCCAAAATAAAGAGTCTGAACCTGAAAATTATTGGTTTTCTCAGTGGGAAGTATAGAGGTAAGTCCTGACCACACACTGTGCCTTTTGACAATCATCACACAAAGCTCCTGCAGTATGGAATCTCCAAGTACAGCATAGCAATAAAGCAGAAAGTATAATCAAAGGTGTGGGATTGTAAATTAACACCTCAACTTAATTAGGATTCACGCCTACAGACACATCAGCCCTTTGCTTGTCAACATGATAATCACTTATTCATGATATTCACTTCAAATAATGCCACAAAAATGTGTAATGCTCTGGTCTTTCTGGCAACCTGTGATTTACTGTTTTTATACTACATTTCACGTCGTTACACCCATGCAGACAGCTACTGACCAAAACAAGAAGACAGATGTGTTGGGAACCTTTTTGTTCGATTGTGAGAGAAGAGAGCTTGTAGACCATGTGATTCTTACTTGTTAAATCAATGTATACATGTGTGCTGGCCAATTTGTAGCACTATTAAATGTTAGAACATATGTAAAATTTATTTGTACAGCACATCCATTAATTTTCTTATCTTTTTGTCATTTTTGTCTTAAAATATCTGTATATAATTGCGGCTGAAAGAGCACATTGATTAAAAAGTCTGTTAATTTATGAATTCAGTTCTTTTTGCAGGGTCAACACAACAAGACTATGGGAAACAATGATAAGCTGTAAACACAAACGAGACTATTCATCTTTGCCTCTGTCAATGTCCTTACTCCCTTACTGACCTGGTCTCTCACCTCTGTTCAACAGCTGCAGATTAAAGCGGTAATCTGGAGGACAAAATTTGAGTATTGTATGTATTGACCCCAGTCAGCATTACAGTAAAATGTATCTTCTTTCAACTGGTGTTTCATTTTGGGAAATATGGATTTTAATATAAATATGATACACAAATATTACCAGGACAGCAAAGTCATTCACCATTCACTTGTCTACTGGAACTCCCTGTATAGTTAATAGACACAGACGCAGACACACTTTCCATTCAAATAGCAGATTATTGACTGGACTGTCTGTTTGCATTTGGAAAAGTAGGTTGACTTAGTGGTGTGGCCAAGGATCCACAAGCTGACGGAAACTTTTTTCCAGGACTAAAACAGTGGGCTTTGTTGAAGTTTTTTTTTTTTTTTTAAATGACGAAGTGAGAAGTGAGAAGAGTCCCTGCAGAAGTCTCCCAGCTACTCCTGTTTGTTCCCCATTCCACTGCTGTCTGTTGACTCTGTTTCATGAAAGTGTGCATGACATTTGCAACATCTGTGAGGCGTGAGTGGTTTTTAACAGACAATGGCTGTTCTGTAGTTCCATAGAAGTCTATTTATTCAAAGGAAGAGACAGAGACAGCAAAATTCTGAGGAAGACAGAGACATTGGGGTGATAAAAGCATTTATGTTGGTCTTCTTGTTGCCAATATACTTATCATCACATACAGCTGATGATAAGTAGGAATGGGAGTATCCCCAATATTATTGCAAACTGAAAGATAAGTAAAAGCCGCACATTCATTTTTTTTTTCAAAATGTGATTTGCTCCTTAGGAACATCTATTATTTAACAATACACTGTCGAATCTCTCAAGTATCTCTGGGAATACTGGAAAGTTGTGCCTTTGTGTGCGATGGCCTTTTCTAGCTTTGGATTTTGAGTATTTATCCATAGCAGCACTTTGTTAGCAGGTGCATGTGGTCATTTACAAGTTAATGTGCAAGTTGCTGGTCAAGAGGTTTTTTGCATGTGCAAGGAGTAACGTTTATGGCTACGCCCTTAAGTCTTAATCTGTGATGTTACTGTAACCTATAGGCCTAGATGTCAGATAAATGTAGCTTAATGGAGTACAAAGTACAATATTTCCTTCTGAAATGTAATGTAGCACAAGTAGGGCATAAAGCAGCATAAAATTCAGTAAAGCAATTAAGTTATTTGAGTAGATATGGAGTAGGCCTACATTTCACCACTACGTGTTGTTCAGCGGTGGAAGATAGCAATACCACAGTCACATCAAAGAAACTTTGATTCTCTTTTGCATTAGGTTATATTTGGCGGTATGGCTCTGTTCTGGGAGCTCCCCACCCTTCCACATGCCTAAGTGGAAGCCTAAAGCAGGGAGAGCACACCTCCCTGCCCTTCCATGTGCAGGGAGCTAAGCAGCAAATAACTTATAACTTGGTGATGCATTAATGTGTAAGTATCACAACTTCATATACTGCCAGATGGCTTGATCCACAAAAATACATCATAATTTAGGCCTACATCTATTAATCTGAAATAACTAGTAATTAGCCTAATGTTAAATAAATTGCAGAGTAAAACGTAGGCTTCCAAAATGTAGGCCCAGTGGCGTTGAAATATAAAGTAGAATAAAATAGAAATACTTTAGTTCAAGTACTTTAAGATTGTATTGAAGTACAGTATTTGATACATTCCACCACTACGTGTATTCTTCCGAACAAATGGTTGTTTCAAGTAACCATCTGTAGCCTATACATTCGAGTACTAGGTTTTCCGGAGGTGTCCTTGAACGCATCACGGTGGGCTGGGCGCTGTTGTGTCTATCGGAGCCTCTCGCTCCTCTTCACACCGGGGAGGCTCAGACGGTCTGCGCGTCAGTGAAGCAGCAGGGGTGGCGCGTGAGAGACAGTGAAGACGGACCTGTTCTGGAGAGCAGACTGAAGTCAGACTCGACCATGGACCGACAACTCTGACACACAGACCTTCACTGAGAATCTCAACTCACCCGAGGGAACAGCAGGGATCCCGGACACGATACGAGAAGAGCGACGTAAGGAAGCGGACTCATTATTACTGACTCTCACTTATAATAGAGGCAAAACATTTAGGATATATTTTTTTTTATTGTAGAACGGGTTCATGTGACCTTTCAGACCCCCGTCTCTCTGTAACACAGAGGTGGGAAATTACGCACTTCTGAGATAGATAGATAGATAGATAGATAGATAGATAGATAGATAGATAGATAGATAGATAGATAGATAGATAGATAGATAGTTGGATATTTTCATTCCCTTACCATTGAAATATTGTTTTTTATAGCCTGAGCGTTTTCTCTTTTTTCGTGATGCACTTTTCAAACTTGTCAGAAAGAGAACATCCACGGCTACTTAACGACACGGGTGACATGCAGTTTGTTTCGAGCTATAAGAGAACAACTTGCCGGGCGAGACCAGCCCCGGCGCGCCTCCCCATGCAGAGCAGCTTGAGACAGGCGGGGAGTGAGTCAGACCAGAATAAATGGTTGGCGAGGTGGAGGACACGGAGCTGAGCTTCCCCAACATGTGGAAAAAAGTAGTTTCGGTAGTTTTCGTTGTCTAATTGTTCCAGAAGAGGATAAGGAAGGTGGAGCAAAAGCAGCAGCAGCCAGCATCAACTGATTTTTTTTTTTTTGTGATTTTTTTTATAGTGAGGTCTGGTTCTTGCTCAGAGATAATGGAGATAACATCTGAGCTGTCACAACTGAAGTTTATGTTCATAGCACAACAAAGGATACAAGATTATGAAATAAAAATAAATATTTATAACATCATTATTAATTGAATGATTTAGGCTACTGACCAGTGTGCCGCTGAATGAATGACTGCTGTCACTTTCCTCTGTTTTTCTTGTCCCACTCTGCCGGCTGGTCAACTTTGTCTTTGCAGCATCCATTTGTGTACACTGGCTTGGTTTTGTTGGAAGTGCTTGATCTGGTAAATCAACAGTTGATTCTGGTTAAATTTTAAATCCTTACACCACCCGACAGCGCAGATAAAACAGCCAGTAACATAAAAGTGACATTTCTGTATCTCCTACTTGGCAGCATCTTGCTTCTTGCTATACTGGCATTTGAGATTTTGATTGGTTTTTAACAAGCGTGTCCGATACGATGATATGCACTATAGCATGATATAAATTTGTCAGATATTTTGCGATCCTATTAATATCTGATTAAATTAAACCTTCGTTGGCAGTGGTGCACATCAATGAGCAGAATTTTCTTGTGGCAATGTTGAATTTTTGTACATTTTCTTTTCTGCATCACTTTGAAAATGTGCTGAAAATAGACATTCCCATCTGAATGTATTACATCGAAATATATGATATTATGATATAAAACTACATTTACTATGATAGAGGATTTTATGCATCTTGCTCACTCAGTCCATACTAAATATTGGTTCGGACAGGAAAGGGGCCAAATGTTTTTTGTGCAAATGAGGATCTCAGAATGCTGCTTCTTTCCGTCCAACAAGCAAATTAGAATGAAACTTTCCACTACAACCTGAGGCTAGCATTAACATTTCAGCCTTCAAGAACTGCCAGAAGCAAAACTTGCAAACCTGCATTAATCAGTAATACGTTACAAAGCAGAACATTCAACAAGAACAAAGTGACTGGAAAATGAGATCCGAGTATTTCGGTAATTTTCATCAGAAGTAAAGAAAAAAATGAAACAATAACAAAAGTTCAAAGTTGAAATGAGGTCTCTGACATTTAAGAAAGATCATCCACTATGATATGTTCCATATTAAAAGTAACAAACCTGAAGCACATTTAATTAACCTTATGTTGAAAAAAATGTCAGACCTTTGCAGTTTTGAGTATCCAGTTAATCAAAAATTAATATTTATAGATAATTGATAACACAAACCACCACATGTAATTACTTCTTGGTTGCTACTGATGCTGAGGCTTTGTTTTGAACACCTGGAGGTGATGACAGGTGTGTGCTGTGTGTGGGAACAGATGTGTTTAAATACATGAGGTCTTATTTTGTCCTGCAGCCTCTCCTCGTGCCAGCGATGCTGCCAGCATCCCACGAATAATTCATCAAGTGCGTTTCATGTTGGTTTATTTGTGCAATGTCTGTGCCAGGCTGTTATTGTTTCCAAAACTGAGTGCGAATTTACAGACTGACTTGTAAATTATCACTTTATTACACACACACACACACACACACACACACACACACACACACACACACACACACACACACACACACACACACA
>JBBPCS010004593.1:0-11188 GCA_037974645.1 Hollardia meadi | reverse complement strand
GTGGATGGATGGATGCAATGGGGTGGGCAGATGTTATCGAAATATATCAAGACAGTATATATCAAGTATTCACACATCTCACACACACACACACACACACACACACACACACTGCTGGCCTAGATCTAGATCTGAGGTGGGTGATTCCTGCACATCTTGGCCGACTCCATACTGTCTGAAATCTGGAGGGAAATCAAGCAAGCCAGGGCCTATCACAATTCTCCAAATCCACGTTTTGATATGACTTTCCATTTTAATGTCACGATTCAATTTGTTTTTTGGATATAAAATTTTTTGTCAGCTCTGTCATTTTACGACAATAGCTTTTTCCTGGTGGCTCTCTGCAGGTCAAATAATATTCACCAAAAATAATAAATACAGAGTTCAACAAAAACAACAACAACAACAAAAGATAGAAATTCAGTTAGTTACAAAGTTCTCTTCCCAAATAAATTCGGTTAAACCCGCCGTACACTACCTGCTCAGCACCAAATAGCAGACAGACACGGTTAGCGACTGGCTGGTGAACGTAGTGGAGCACTTAGCAGCTAAAAAGCCAGATCTTTTGCTCAAGAGTCGGTGGAGACAAAACAGAACTGAATGAATGCTAATATTGCTCTGATGCTGCTGGATGTGTTAGGCAACCATTTGACAACACATTTGCCATTTTGCCACAAAATCTTTGCAGTAATGATATGCCAGTGTTGTGTTTAAGGTTTGTTTCATGTCCTCTGAGTACCGAAAAAATCTGTCAGTCGTGTTTTAAAAGTCACAGACACACTTACCAAGGTTGTCAAAAGTATCGAAGTAGTGATACTTTTTCAATTGCATGTGTTTAATATATTAACATCATTACAAATGTGTTGGTATGTGTTCAGTGACTTTGTGTCCCAGCACCGTGTGCTTCTTTTCTTTTTGCCATGGTATCAATACTAGTGTTCGAAGTTTAAAGTTCTGGTATTGTGACAACCTTAATAATAATAATAATAATTTTATTTGTATAGTACATTTCTAGCTCAGAGTGAAACAATGTAGACAGCATAAAAACAATCACAATGAATAAAAACCCACAAAACAGCAGAGAAAAAGTACTCAATTTATTGACCATATAAGAGAAATGTACAAACACTGCTTTCCCTTGACACAAAAAGTACAAGTACACCATAAAAGGCAGTTTAAAACAAATTAACTTATAAAATAAATCATCCAAAACGTAACCCTTTAAACTCTGCAATAGAAATGGTCCACCAGTAACTACCTGGGTATTTTAACTTATTGTGATGTCATTTTTGAGTATCTTTGAATGCTTCATATCCCTAAAATCTGTACAACCTAAGACAAAATTTTGTACAAGTAAATTAACCATAATACTTGATAAAAGTGTTGAAATCCAGGTGAGATGATAGAAAAGCATGAATAGTATTCTCTGTATTGCTAAAAGATAACATAATACTTACTAAAGCTTACTAGAGCTTATTAGCCAGGTGGGAATCCACTGAGGATCATCGATATAACCAGATTTCATTTCAAACTGGTCAGTGCTTTAAAGAGGGTTTTCCATTACTTTTAGTGTGTTACATATCTTTTTGTGCATGTACAAGGTCTGCTAAGTTGAAAAGTCCATGGCAAAGAGAGCTCCTTACTCCCACAGAAAGCACTGCCCCTGAAGTGCCTGAAACGCCTCATCAGTAGTTTACCCTTTACTTCCGTGACTTTGTTACATCACTATGTCACACTTTGCATAATGCACGCCTTACAGCTGGTCTGGCACGCCCTTGAGCAGAGCTGTAATTTGGCCCCAACCAGGAAGAGTTTTGTTAGAAGTATCATCATGTCGAGGAGACGCTGTATTTTTAACTGCAAGGGCAAATTCCCTTTGTACAACCGACGCCATTATTGCCATAGCTACAGCGGTGTTTTCAGCTGCTCAGGTAGCCTCTGGTAACTGAAATCCAGTTATGGTCAGGGGCGTGACATTTCCGACACACACGTTAAGAGGTTGACCAATCACAATAGAGTGGGCTAGCTGACCAATCAGTGCAGACTGGACTTTTCGGGAGGGGGGCCTTAAAGAGACAGGTAAAGATAATGTGTTTTTGAATATTAAAGACTGTAAACATATTCTAGTATAAACCTAAAATTTAAATATTAACTTGAAAATGAGCTTAATATGGCCACTTTAAGATGTCTTGAACCAGATACCCAACTTGTCCAGCAGACACAAGGCCAAACTCATGACACAGACGACAAAAACATAAGGCAAAAACAAAACGTGATAGACAGTGCTAGTGTTCATCACAAACCTTTCCCATTAGAGGAGGAAAAATACTCAATTCTATTCATGAATATGCTGCGTAGCTCTTCACAGGCAGATATGAATATGAACTCTTTGAGCTTTTCACGTGATCGACACGAGCTGCCACAGTGAGGAGCCCCAGTGTGTTCACCTGTAATGGCACGTGTGCGTGAGTTACTCAAGGTTATGTCATGCGCCTCCCTGCATCTTATCTGTTACGTCACATCGCCATAGTAACCTGGGCAGTGGTGATGCATTCTGCCTCACTGGACCACCAGCCCCCTAAAACACTCACAAAAGATCTGTTTGGGTTTGTGTGTGTCTGTACGCATGTCACACAAGTGAGTGCGTGTGTGTGCGCACGCATGTGTGTGTGTGTGTGTTTTCTAGTGGAGCTCATACTCAAGTTATTAAGTAATGACAAGAGATAGAGAGGATTCCTGGGGAGTGTGTTGAGCTGTGTTTCAAGCTGTAAACTTGTTCACTGTCTTCTAATAATGTCACATACACAAAAACAAGCACGCACACACACACACACACACACAAAGCATTGGCTAAAGGGAAGAGCATACAGTAAGAGGTCAAAAGGCATCACAGTTGTATAGAAGCTTGGCAGTGATCCAGCTTGGCAGATTTCACCCTACAGTTCTGTGTGTAGAACTACACACTGAGATCACTGCACAGCTGTGCATTGTGTGTGTTTTAATAGAAGATGCTTTTGCAGCTGATACTGAAGGCAGCGTTCATGTACCTCTAATTATATCGAGCCATGGCGATGGTTTGGGTTTATTCGTCCAGGTTCTGAGATGCCCGTCTCTGGGATTTCGGCGTCCAACAATGGAGGTGACTGCTCAGAGCGTTTAAATAATTGAAGAGCCACATAGTACCTCCACAGAGACAGTATCCCTGTTCACAGAGCACAAAGAGGCAGCACATTTTATAAAAATCCAATACTGCCATAAAGCAGTCCAATGAGTTATGTCCCACAGGGGTGATTAATAATAAATAAAAAAACAAACAAGAAATACAAAGAAGTACACAGGTTAAAGGTTCCCAGTGGAGTTTTTGACCTCTAGCAGGAGGATGGAAGAGTTCTTTTTAAATGAGTTTTTTCACCTATTTTTTGTCTCATGCACAGGCACAAGGCACATAGGTCCATACAGTTGATGGGATTCTGCTCATGGTGTCACACCCTTCCACTGATCACAGATGTCAGCAACACGCAAAGAAATACAGAGATGCACAAGCCAAAGCACAGAAGAAGAACAAGACTGCAAGCAAATAAATATGGTTGTAAACAATTCAGCTTTCAGTCACCTCTAGGAAGGCAAAACCTCAAATTAGCTGGAAAAAGGTCATGTCTTGTGGGACTCAAGACTAAAATCTTGGTATTTCACCCAGATGGGCGTAGCAGTGCACACTTCAGTGAGAGTGTCAAGGATCCTTCCTTGGTAGGACGGGTCCTTGGAAGTCAGGTCCTCCAGAGGATGTGATTGACCACGTAGTTTGGATTTTTTATTATTTGACTTAGCTAACATAGTATTTTCAGATATTTAAAAAAAATGTTTGAAGTTTTCAGTCGTAGTTTGGTTAGGTTTAGGAAAAGATCATGGTTTGGGTTAAACTAAACTGTCAACATTGAAACAGCTCAAATGGCGATGATTGCAGAAAAACAAATGCAGTTACAAGTGACAAGATGACCCAATGCGAGGCGACGAGAACATCAGACAAACTGTGACGCAGGACGTGAGGCGTGGCCCCAGGTGTTTTTGGGAGTCCCCATGTCTTGTATTACCATGCACCAATCAGGATCTAGCTGAATCAGAGATGGGAAGTTTGGCCACTGTCAAATCAAATCACATAGACACAGTCCTGGTGAAGCAAATTAGCATTCCAGTGTTTGCTTATTTAGCCATGAATATTTTAACTTATAGAGACATAATTAAGATCTGAAGTCACATTTACAGGTTTTTTAAGAAGATGTCCTTTTTTATACTGTCTAATGGTATGTATATGTCTTATTGCCTAATACTGAAGAATTGGTTCCAATAAAATTCCCCTCTTTTGTGTTGTGGTGGAGGCAGACATCTTGAATATGCCAAATAAAAAAATTAAACCTGGCTGCCACAAAGGTAAAGGTTTTTTATTTTGACCTCTGCCAAGGAGGTTATGTTTTTACCCCCGTCGGTTGGTTGGTTGGTCGGTTTGGTTGTTAGCAGGATTACGCAAAAAGTACTAGATGCATTTCAAAGAAACTTGGTGGGAGGATTGGGAAAGGGCCAAGGAAGAAGCCATTAAATTTTGGTGCGGATCCGGATAAAGGGGTAGATCCAGGAATTTTTAGCACTTTCGTTAACATTGCCAGATAGGGTGTTTTTCCCAAATTTTGTCATTTTGTTTGTCATTAGTGTGATTTTATGCTGTGAATAAATGCTGTTGTTAGTGTAATTTGGTTTCTCTTTTTCATCAACCTGTTATTCTTCCATAGTGGAGATTATGATTTAACCTGCATTGTTTTGTTGGCTTAGCTATAAGGCTTGATTAAGCTTAATTTAAGGGGACTGTTGGGCCTTGGCGGAGGTATGCGCTCTACTGAGTGCCATTCTAGTTTTAGATGTGTTTGTAGGAGAAGTGGTTAAACAGAGTTTAGAAAAAATTCAATAATCAATTAAAAAATATTGAGATTTTACTGAGGAGATAACACATTTTCTTCCATCTTAATCGCATTGCACCTCTTTGTTCTGCTTTTGGGCTTCTGGCTAGTTGTTGATCTTATTAACTGCATATGCTTCCGAGCACATATCCACCATAATACTGCTGTACTACAGCAGCAACAGTCATCACTCCTGTTTCAGCCTGTCTGTTCTTCCATTCGTCTGTGACAAAATGTTGCAAACATGTCATATTTGTGCAAATATAGCCGAGTGCGGTGCTATTTATACTGCTCTGCACCTAAGTCAAGGCCTGTTGCATGGTGGGAGAGGAGATGGGGTGCTTGAGGATACTGTGACCCAGATGACTGAGCTGGAATGATTGGCCTCGCGGTGCTCAGCGTGTTGCCGTAATAATGCTTCCGCAGGAAGGTGGTGACACAAGATGCATGTCTCATCTGCCTTTGTTCTGCAGGGAAAAGGAAGGTACTCAGGGATGTCAATAAACTGCGGGACTAAGAGCTTGTGCATCACTGTCTTAAAGTATGAACCACAACATGCATCTATTTCAAGAATAAAAAGTCACTACCTAATGTTTATCTGTGGAATTTACAAAAAAATAAAATAAAGGATCTCTGTGAAATTGTTATTTTGTTACGTAAAACAAAGTTTGTTGAGTGCAATGGGATGCATTCAGTGTCTTTTACCACGCCAACTGCCCTGGGATAGAGCTGCTTGTCTAATGGTTTGTTTTCAGCGAGTAAGTTCTTTACGGAACTATTCTTACCATGCCACCACCTCTTTCTTTTTCTTTCTGCCTTTTTTTGTCCCCCAGGATATCATGTTTCCAGCTCGGTGTTTGAGGAGGGGGCGAGGTGGGAGAGTCGTCACCTTCTACAAGAAGCCTATGACAACGAGTCGAAGCTGTACTCCGAGTCTGAAAAAAACTGCACTGAACCAGGTAAGACTTGGCTGAGATGTTTGGTTGGCAACATGTAAAAGGCCACCTGTCACAGGAGTGAAGGAGACTATGTTGTTCAAATAACTGTGTGTCTCTTTGTAAGAAACGTAGAGGAACTGATCTCAGTGTCTTCGAATGCACACACCAGTGTGGGAGCATTTTCTCCAAAGCTCTAATTAGTGCATGATACATACCCACTGTATCTTATTGTAGACTTGCAAATCTCTACTATGTCTCATCGGGGCCAAATCTCAAGAGGTTGTATTCTTTCTTTATGTCATTGGGCATGATTGGCTCGATTGGCTCAGGTGTGGCTGTGTTTTTGGATGTAGTTATGGATATGAGAGCTCCCCAAAAGTGAAGCCAAAACATCTCGATCCCCCCCGGTGGCTGGCTGCAGTATAGGTCATAAACCCCTCCCCCTCCATGTTAGCAGATGGGACATGGTCCAAGCTAAAAACTCAAAGTACACGACAGATCAATTTTTCCTTAGGATGGTTTCTGTCGTTTTGTCATTTTAGGTAATTCTTATCATGCTAATGTATGCTCAAGTTTTAAGTGTTAAGTTTTCTGATCAGTTTGGTTTTAATTAGTTATTTGAGGCTATAAAAAAGGGGTGAAACATTGTGATTGACAGCTGAGCCCTGCTCATGATTGGGCAGGCAGGTGTATGGGTGGGAACTTGACACCATGGCTCCACCGCCCGATCACTACTGCACAGACTCTGGCTGCGCTCTTATCTGGGATATTTCGGCTTCATTTTTGTACAGTGGGAGGAAGTGGAGACGTGGCGGCCATCTTTATTTATGTCAACAGTATGGAGTCCGTGCTGTCAGGGCACTGATGCTGCTAAAGACACTAGATTAAGATTTATTTGATTCCATTATGACCCAATCTACCATTTAGTCCATTATTTTCAAAACTGCTGCTGACCTAACATCTTTACTTGAGTTCACTGCGGGTCTGTGACAACACTCTGATTTGTGATGTTAAAAATATTACTAGTTGTTAGTAATTTGTATTAGTAGGCTAACGAGTAGAGAAACAAAACTTCATGGGTCCTTGAAATCCTTGAAAGTGTGTGAATTTTAGGGGAAAATCAATCAAGGCCTTGTAAGTTTTTTGAACATAGACATGGGTCATTGAAACTGCTTGAATTTATATACCGATCAGCCACAACATTAAAACCACTGACAGATGAAGTTAATGACATCGTGTCATGTGGACTTTCATAATGGAGTAGTGGTCATTAAACTAAACTAAATATCAGGTTTCTAGGGGAAATTTAAAAAAAAAAAAAAAGACTGTGACCCAACTCCACTTCCCTTCACACACACACTCTCCAGTCTTAGAAGAGCTGGCCACAGAGGAGATGAACTCAAGATGACAAATTAACAGCAGTCCCTCCGGCGAGGAGCTGGAGAGAGAGAGAGAGAGAGAGAGAGAGAGAGGGAGGAAAAAGTGAGGATATGAAGAACGCTGATGAAAAACACAAACTTCTCCCAGGTAGAAATCCTCCGCTCTCCTTGTGCGTGCATCGCTGCATGTCTGCCCGTCTCTTCCTCTGTGTTTTCTCTGTGTACTTGTTGGTATGTGTGTGTTTTCCCCATGGCGCGGAGGGTGCGAGTGTTTTCCATGTGGAATCCTGGGGCTTTACAAGGCTGACGTGCTGCCAAGCGCTCTCTTGATCTCATTGTAAACACACCACCCCCATCTAACACACACACTCGTCCTTCCTTTAGTTTCGGGGATGCAGACGTTGGATTCTGCAATGGAGGAGTTTATATTTAGACAGGATGTAGTTTATAGCCCTTTTCTGTTTAATTCCGCTTTATCTCCTGAAACACTAATTACCGTAATAGGGATTATTCCTGCTTTCCTGCACTAAAAGGGGCACAACATGCTTCACTCACTCACTCTCTCTCTCTGTCGCTCCATTATCATCTGTTTAGCTTTCTCATCCACCCCGGAGCCCTTGCTGTCTCTGGGTTTTTCTTTGTGTCTCTATATCTCTACAGATACAATCATCATTTCAATTTCAACTCATAGAGCATTCTTGTCATGCACATAAGCCAGGAGAGATACTGCGCACACATGCATGGAAACAGGGTACGCACACTGATGTGGTAACACGTGCATGCACACATCCGTCTAAGCAAATATTTAATCTCAGGCGGAGCGTCCTAAGCCTTATTGTTCTCAAAACAAGTGACAATTTCAGGCAGAGTGGTTAAATGGATTTGTTTCGGGATGAATTACTGGGCAAACTAGTCAAATTATTTCACCCTCCTGCCGAAGAAAAAGTCTAAAGTGGAGGATTTATTCATGGAGAGTGACAGTTATTTCAGTCTTAGCAGTGTACTGTAGAGGAATAAGGGAATGGGATATTTGCTGGGTTGGGCTCAAGATGCCTCTATATCTATTGCAGTTGTTGAGCTTTCACAGAAACAGTTTGGGAGAAATAGCCGAGGTCCGGTTTCAGTGTCTTTGGCATGACAACCCTGCTCCAAGTACGGAACAATGGAGCTCGGACACGTGACGGCAAAGTCCCCAAAATAACGTTGCTCCTTCTGGAGCTTCAGGCCAGCTGGGGTCTATGTGCCTCCTTCAACTGAGCACATCAATTGAACTGAGCTGGATTCAGATTCATGTGAGAGATGTCTGTGTATCATGAGGTGTGCTGCAAGTAACATGTTAATGGTTAATCATCATCACTATTTGTCAGATGAGATTTAGCCATATTTAAGGAACTTTAGGTTGTGGTCTTATTGTTTATTTTTTATTGTATTTTATTATCAATTTTTTAACCAGGTAAATGCCTCATTGAGATTAAAATCTCTTTTTCAAGAGTGACCTGGCCAAGAGGGCAGCATAAACATTTGATTTTGTCATAATTTGGCAACAGTTTGCTTTTGACTTATCTTGGTTGCAGGCAGCAGTAAAGATTCCAAAAGGATTTTCCTTATAAGTTTTAATCCCTTTTAATTACAGACATTGTTTTACATCCAGTCACCAATACAACAGTAGGTGGGCCGCGCTATAAGCTGTCACACTGACTGCAGACACAAGACCACGACAGGTGCCTGTGGAGCTCTTGCAAGTTGGGTACCTTCTGCTGGCATCCTGGCTGAATCTCCACTTTAACAATTTAATATCTTAAAGTATGTATTTCATCTCTTTACAATACAAACTGCAATTAGACAAGTTTTTTTCCTGTAACATTTCAGTATGAAGTAAATGTTGATTGCACAATGTAAGGGCTGTAGAATAATGAATTGAGATTGGTTCCCTATAAACCTCGCTTTCACTATGCAATTCTGTCTGCCACCTGGCACAAAATCTCCTGAATGAGTCACGGATCGGATCATTTTTTGGATCAGCAAAAAGGAAAGAAAGGGTTAGTGTTAAATTAATTAAAAATGTGCTACTTTGTGCTCTGTCTGTAGTCACCACCATAGATAGAATTTAATTTATTTATTATTTATATTATTAAATAAGTATTTTAATATCAGCTCTTTTAATACATCTGTGGTCACTACTCTGTAGTCTCACTCAGTGTCCTGCCTACAGCTATATCTGATTCTGAGGAAAGCAGCAAATACTTCCGAAGTTGCAATGAATATCACAATCTCCTAATCTAACTCTGTGATGACAAGCATGCCCAGTTTCCCAGTTACACCAGTGAAAATGCCCGAAGCCACAGCCAACAGGATTTCACTCAACAGAGGCGAAGTGACGGCTTTTAAATAAGTTGCTCATCGCGCTTCAGAGTAAAACACAGCACGCGACTTTCTGAATCTTTCACTGCAGCTCTGCATTGAGATTTAGGAAATTACTACTTTAAAAAGTAACAGCGGCCGTGAAACTGTATTTCACACTATGATTCTGAAATTTTGCAATTAATCCGTGGGGCACGTGTGCCAAATCATCGGGGGCCACAAGTACGGACCACAATCAATGACATTTCATTACATCCCTAGCTGGCAGCCTGGAACCATTTCTGCTTTCATGTCTCCATTACAGAATGAATGAACAAACTCATGCTTGTTTCCTGTTTGGTTGGTCATTGCTACTCTGAGGAAAACGAAGATTGTTGTGATGCAAATAGCAATTATTTCCATTAATCTGTCAAATACCTTTACAATTGACCAATAGTTCAGTCTGTAAAATGCTTGTAGAATGTTTCACCGTGCACTTGTGAAAGAGGCCTCTTGTGCCCAAGTTAGCATCCTTGTCCATCCATCCAAAATCCTTGTTTTAGCACTGATGCCCATCTTGGTATTAGCATCAAACAACTAACAACAGACACCTGAGAGGGCCGAACAGAGCACCAACAGCACCGAGCCCTAAACAAAACAAGAACAAAATGGAAGATGAGGAAATGTCACCAATTTAATTAATGAGTAGCCGCTTTGACATTTTTTTAAAAATTAAACCAGGTTTGTGCAGGTAAACAGCAACACTGACAGCTTTACCTGCCACATCTGAGAAACAGTTAGTGTCCGGGTTAAACTCTCAGTGCTCTCAGCTGCAGACACAGAACTGAAAAGATCTGTCACAAGAGATGTTTCTGTGCAGTCCTACGGCAGCGGCCGTCTCTCCAGCACTCTGTTTGTGCTGTAAGTGGTGGGATCAATGGCACTCACTCCCTCCTCTCATTTCAACACGCAGTATACAGACAGCACAAATGCACACACAGAGCACAACAAATGTAGTGCACAGACATGCTCTGAAATTCATATACAAACACATTAACATAGACATGCACATACATTTATTTGTTTGTGGCGGCCAGCCACATGTTAATGTTCTATTTTTGGAGCTGTGCACCCCTCTCTCGCTTTCCCACACATAGACTTTGCTTGGGCAGCCCGCACAGGCATATTAATGACCACCAAAGTATATTTGGCTACCCATTTTAGCATTTTTTTAAATATTTATATCGCTCTGCCCCTCCTGTCTACTGACTGTCACACATGTTCTGCAGAGAAACACAGAGAGAGATGTTCTCTGGTATTACGTCCCTCCTGTAAATGCTCTGATTGTGGTTCAACCCCTAATTTTAAGCTTTTCGTGTTCTTGTGAGTCTCACATGTACTGTGTCGCTTCACGTCGTATTCTCCCCAGTGTGAGATTGAAAAACAACTCTGGCAAATGTCGCAAAAAATCTCTGAGAGTCACCATCCACTGCCTTCACCCAGTTGTACATACAGTTAGGTCCATAAGTATTTGGACAGTGACACAATTTTTGTAATTTTGCCTCTGTACACCGCCACAATG
>JBBPCS010004592.1:0-11189 GCA_037974645.1 Hollardia meadi | reverse complement strand
ACACACACACACACACACACACACACACACACACACACACACACACACACACACACACACACACACACACACGCTTTAACAGGATGGCCAAATGATCACCCATGACATCATCAGAGCCCAATGGAACAGAGGCATAAAAACCCAGTCAGTGTGTGTTTGTGTGTCTCCTGGCAAGTGATCTGACCCCCTGTGCTGTTACAGACAGTCCTATTTAGCCCCACTTCACACTTAGACACACTCACCTAAAGGCTAAAGTGTCAAGGAAACTTTCAGGCCTGGTAGACATGTTTAAAAATGTCGCATAACAAGAGTTACTAAGATAATAAACAGGTTTGATGTGTGTCAGTGGAAGGCAACAGAAAAGAAAGAGAGAGAAAGCCGCTCACTCTTGTAAATTATGTTACAATGAACCATTGATTCAATCCATGTTCAGAGCAAGTGTAAACTTGCTATGACATATATTGGGATGAGAGAGTCAATCATGATCACAAGGTAGGCACATCCTAAAACACACCTGTCAGTTTTTCTCAAAATGGGACGATAATTTACAAAATAAACATCATCCTGTATTGAAGAAGTCTTGAAATAAGCAACTGAGACAATAATCTGATTAGGAAACAGTTTACTGAGGTAGTAAATGAAGTGACAGTATCATTTTCTCATAAGCTGACATACAATCAAAGATCTTTCAGCAGTCAGTAAAGTCACACCAAGAGCTCTTCACTGATTTAGCATTGCACTGTTGGACTCAGGATAACAAGAATTGTTGCAGCATAACCAGAGATATTGTCTCTTCTTCCTTGTTAAAACCTGGCCTACATTACCCACAGTGCAACTCTACTGCTGACAGTTCAGTCGGGACTTTCGAGTGTGTTATGCTTGTGGCTAATGTAGTCTGGAGCGTCTAGCCTCAAGCAGAGACGACAAAAGAGACACTTTTCAATGATACGTAAAGAGCTAACATGCAATATACTTAGATATTGCAATATATTTCATACCCTAATATTAATAGTGTGTTTAATGTATATCTTAAAGTATACCTTAGTGAACATGGGTGTGTGTGTGTGTGTGTGTGTGTGTGTGTGTGGGAGGAAGGTGGTGAGTAACTGCACTTCCAGTAGTTTCTCACACTGACCAGACATCTTTGCCCTCCTCCATCCTCACTCTCCTCTTTCATTTCAACTTTTTTCCCACCATCCCTCCTCATCTTATCTGTCTTAATTCTTTTCACTAAGCTCATTGGATGTCATAAAATTAATCACAGAATTTCTATTGATTACATAGTACAGTAAAATTTCATACATAGCCTACCAGTTGAGAAAACCATTTACTCTAAAATAGTTGTATATAGTTATAAATAGTTCCATGTCTTATATTGTGCATATATTTCCTGTATTCTGAATTCTTCTCACAGTCAAGAAAAAAAACTCCCTGAATGTGAATCTAGGAATTTCCCTTACTTCTCTGTTGGCTGCAATGATGCAAGATGTCATGCTGAATCCAAAAATTCTTGTTTTTCAAGTATTTATTGTTTGAAACAGAGTCAGACCATCAACTTTTTTGGAGGATGACATAGTGCTTTCTTATATGCAAAACTTCTCAAACAAATGTTTCCCCCCATTTGATTCCTGTCAGGAAGAAATGCCTCATCAGCAGTAGTTAGAGCTTGGAGAACA
Source organism: Hollardia meadi (assembly GCA_037974645.1). Classification (NCBI taxonomy): domain Eukaryota; kingdom Metazoa; phylum Chordata; class Actinopteri; order Tetraodontiformes; family Triacanthodidae; genus Hollardia; species Hollardia meadi. The sequence continues at coordinate 9,513 of JBBPCS010004592.1, read as the reverse complement.
TTAAAACAATTAACTTAGCAACTAGCTGGTACACACAGTGGAGCATATAGCAGCTAAAGAGCCAGATATTTTTCTCAGGATTTGGTGGAGACAAAAACAGAGCTAAAAGGAGAATGATTGACTCCAGACAAATGCTAATATGAGTCAATAGATTTATTCAAGAGGGTCCAACTGCAAATGTCTCATCTGGGGGGACCCAGGTCAGTTATTTAGGTGAGCAGCTTGTTGCATATTGTCCCTAAACAATTAAATAAACCCTTATTCAATTCTCTCATGGGTTTTGCAGCCTTAATCGGACTGGTATGACCAGTAGACTATGGTACTGGTGCCATTTTACACTACTTTCTGGCCACTATCATTATTACCCTTATTCTGTAATTGTCACTTGTGGTCACAGTGGCTGAAGTTCAGCAAACGTTACATAGGCTAGCTTTCAAGTCGTTAAAGCAGAGACTGGGACTTTGTCCCAGTTCAGTTATTTCAGTTAAACGCATCATACTCTTTAGTTGTATGGAGCACAGACCAGCCAACGGTCTCTGTCCAAAGCTCAAAGGACATGAGTAAGGACAGAAGAGTCTGGTATTATGACTCAAAGTCTGGCCATGTTGGTAAATCAGTCCATTCCAATGGAGGACGCCACCCATTGGACAGCATCCAGACTTTAAATCCACTTTTTTTTTGTTTTGTTTGTTGATTAATTCAAAGGCCACTTCAACTGTTGTATTTTACCAGCTGGTAAGAACACACACCACGCACACGCGCACACACACACACACACACACACACACACACACACACACACGTGAGCAAGGTCTAGACATGATGGGGTTTGATGTCGTGGGAGCTCGGTGGGGTGTAGAGGAGCAAAAGGAAGGGAGGAGGAGGAGGAGGATGGTTACGAAAAAGAGGTGGAGGAGAAGGGATGGAAAAAAATGGAATAAGAGGAGGAGGAGAAAGAGAAGAGAGAGGAGGGGATGGAGGACAGCTGTTCATGAGACTCGACCTGCAGATAAGAACAAACCAAACTCCTCCTTTTAATATGCTCTGGTTCCTCAGTGCTCCTCTCTTCATTTCTACATTTTTAAACCAGCTATTTAACACATACAGAAGAGGCTGTCATAGACAACAACCCACACACAGGAGAGAGTCTTTTAATTTTATAGTTTAATAGATTGTTAAAATTTCTATTAAGTTTAAATATATTATATATTATATTATAAATATATTAGACTTAACCTGGGATAACTTGCATACACAGGGAGCTGCATATACCTGCAAAAACCAGCCATTTTGTTCTTTGCATTAGTATCTTTTTTCACACCGTCAGCTCTTAGTGATCTCAGTATGGAAATATGTTTATCAGGAACATTCAATGTGCTAAAGCCCTTTTTTTTCCTATGTGGAGAGTGAAAATTATCAAGTCTGTGCTCCCTTGTTCGTTGCTGGTTGCTCCTTCTCTGTATCATATATGAGACAACATAATTTCATGTGGCCAAAACCTTCTAGATTGTCTTACCCAACTATAATTGCCAGTGCTTCCTTTTGTGTTAAACAGATATATATATATATAGTCCTATCTATTTAATGGAAAGTTGTCACATTTTATCCTTTAGCTGTGAGTGTAGGACTAGGATTGAGTAAAAGTGTGATTACAGCTTCAACATTTTTTCACTTTTGAACACAGTCAAACACAAAGGTAGGCTAACATTATTTTTTCATTTTGCAAAAATATGTATGTATGCATGGCAAAAAAATGAGATCTTCTCCCATTCTTTCTTTTAGAGCTGATAAAGCTCCCTGCGTCGGTGTCTGACCCCGTGTGACCCAGGAAGTTGCAGCTGGAGGTCATGTTGTGTCTGGGAGAGGGTCAGGGGTCAGCGGGTGAGCAGCCTCCCACTGAGCTCTCCCAGGACATACAGTAGGACATCCACTGGCCTGTTTCCCAACCCAGTCCTCCATTACCCTCTTTCCTGAAAGACTTTGGCCAAGCTCCACTTTAGGACACCTGATCCAATACAAGTCTGATTGGCTGAACACCACTGATCTACCTTAACAGGGTCAATTAAAAAACATACCACTTCAGGGTTCAGGGTGCGTCAAAAACCTAAACCCTCAGGGGTGGGGCAGCAGCTGCCCTAGCTGGCATTGTGTTTGTGTTAAGGTGGCAGAGGTGGAGTTCAGGAGGTGTAGAAGTGTGTCAGTGCAGGTGTTGGGGTGGGAGGAGGTGTGGAGTTGAGGGTCAAGTTGCCGGTGGGCGTGTGTGTGTGTGTGTTTGCGCTCCATCAACCCTCCACTTAAAAGAATGATTATAGATACTTAACCAGCAGGTGTTTGATCCTTGATTGCACACATATAACATGTAGAATTCTTACATGCTCCCATACCGGGCTTTCAAATGGTAAAAACAACATTGACTTGCCTTTTTAAATAAACCACATTTATTTCATAGGGTTCGTTTTGGGGCCTTAGACTTTTGTATCTGCACTTATGACTCAAATAAAAAGCAATGCCATGTGATTTATTTTACATTTTCCATTATAAAATGACATTAATGACAGCGACACAAATGTCCACCAGCTTTTTCAGAAGAAAAATGTCATCACACTATCTAGGGACTCTCTGCAAACCATCCATCGAAGACAATGTCGTCTCATGCGTGCAAACAATTCACAGAGTACGAAACCACAACAAATCTCAGCTCAAAGACAATAGACGCATAAAAAATGGATTGGAACATGTAAGGAATTACATTTAAACTAACTTTGCTGTTATCTAACTGGTCCACTTATTTGATTTTTGGATTATTTGGATTATTGTACGTTTCACATCCACTAACATTGTTTAAGCCACTGCCAGTTACAAGCTAACACGCTCACAAACAACATAAACAAAAGAGGCTAACTACACTTAGCATTCTGATACGTTTGTTAGCTGTCGATTTTGGTGACTGTGACTCCTCATCTGAGTCCGGGTCTGACTGAGGCTCAAACATGTCACGTTATGGCTGAATCTCTCCCATGTTTCCTCTAACACTAGCCATCTTGATGCTAACTGATCTTTCACCGACAACCTAGCGCAAACAGCGGTGGTGGGTGGGGCGCAAGGCCTGTGTTTCATAGATCCAAAATTGTGCTTCCAGCCCCTTTTCAGGGCTTTTAAAACTTTTTAATGTGGGAAAACTATGTTAAATAAAATATTAGTCATAGCAGAGGATTTTTATGTACTTGTGTCTGGAGGGGAACTTTAACAGGCTTTTGTCCATAGCCAGACTCAAGGAAAAACAGCGTGTTGTAATCATATTTATGTGAACAATTACATTGTATGAGATTGATCACCATGTATATTTTTTTTTCAGATGGAGCATTTGGAAATGTCACATGCGTTCACTGTGCGCTAACTCTGCCTACTTTTAAATGCCTCTGCACACAGCAGAAATATCGCACAGTGAAGCTTTGAATATATACATAACCAGTTGTTTGTTTCATTTAGTGCCTGCAGATTTTCTTTCAGTCCTAGTCCTAGTTCAGTCCTGGTCACAATTGAAGCAGCAGAGGCTGAGATATCCTGATTTTAATACCTGTGTATGAATCAGATCCTTCATTTTGCATAATTCAACTTGATAGTATCATTTATTTGATCCTCCTTGACATCGCCTTAAGTTTGTAATGTAGGCTTCCTGTTACAACTGTGTTGTCTCCAAGCCTTAGCCCAGGATGAACTTGAAGGCATCACTATGACATCATCAGGAATATTTTTACAAACCTGACAAAGCTCCTCCAAAAGCCACAGAATACATTATAAAAATGTTTTCACAGGCTGTAAATTGGCATATAAAAATCAGCGGAATTACCCTTAAAAAGCAGGAAATAGCCATATAAAAAGCAGCCTAGTACTGCTCAGTTGTACTAATAAAGGATGGACTACACTTCTCTCCACACACACACACACACACACACTGGTGGTCACAGTGGTCTAACAGTCTGACCTGCAGCGAGGCTTGGTGAAGGTGACTCACTCACTCTCTCTAACCCCTGCTACACACAAACCACAAACGCACATATGGGCGCTCAAAAACACACACCACAACACCCCCTGCCTCCGTTTGGTTCGCTCTAACCACAGCTACTTCCTCGATGAAAACTGTTGGCTGAGGGGGGCAGGTGGTTAGTTTGATTACACAAACACACATGCATAACCCTAAAGCCACAATGCCAGATTAATAGAAACCAAACTAGGTGGCTTGTGATATCGACAGAAAGACAATCTCTCTTTGGCGACACCGAATGCCGAGGAGAGAAGTCATCAGCAAGGGGATTTGGAGAACCACATACCAAAACCAGAGAGAGAGAGTCTAAAGAGCATTGAAGGAAGAAGTGTATGGCGACAGAGAGAAATAACGGAAGCAGAAAAGAGCAGTACGCAAATTAAGAAAAAGCGAAAGATACCACAACTAGCCCAGAGAAAGGTAAAAAGAATGAGAGGGTTTCGTGGGTTGTTTTGCATCTGAGTCACTGGTTGACTGGAAAAACCACAAGGAGCTTTTTCTACCACCTCTGCCCAGGACCGGGACGCCTTGGCTGGGGTAAGAATACCAAAACCACAGCCTCTTCACCTCTAATATTTATGCTGTTTAATACGCTTTAGAGTATATGTACATAAACTTTTACAGGTCTTTCTGCTTTTCTTACAAAGTTTTACAATAAAAATGAAAGCAGCATAATGAGAAAAGTTATCTGCATTCAGTTCTGTGATTAATTTGTAAGCACTTTTAAATCATCACCAAATTAATTTGGAATCCGTGGTGATTATTTTTACATCACCCATTCTTCATCTCCCGACATTCTCAAAAAGAATGACAGTTTGAGCTTAATTGAAGCATGAAAAACAGCACCATCTATATCATTTGTGCCATAATTTCTGCAGCAAAATCTGCCCTCCTGGCTCATAGTGCAAAGAGTTCTCACACCAAGCTGAGCTGTGAGCAACTGCAACCAATAAAGTCAGACTGAAATTTGATTTTTCAGTTTTTGTGAAGAAACAATGATTCTACAGCTATTGTGCATTATTATACAGTATATGAACAAACTATTTTATCACAGCGGTTAACATCTGAGGACCAGTGTTACATTGTAGACAGCCTACGGACATTAACACCAAGATCACATACATTACATACCATTTAATGCATCGCCATTAAAAACACTGTATGTTTACAACATTCAACGTTTTAGAAGACCAATTGCGCTGCTAGTTTATATCCAGAATAGGAAAGCTAGCAAGCTAGGCTAGCAGCCAATTGGAAAGTCAATGTTAGTTGGCCTAAGTTGCTACTTTGCAACGAGACAAATTTTCTTTCATGTTATTTGGTCCTACATTCTACAGAGAAGCAAGCTAGCGTTAGCTGCTTTCATGAGTGGTAATGGTACACAACCAAAGGAAACCAAAACCAGACTAAAACTTGCAGTGAAAGTTCATGCGTACTGCTGAGGTTATTCTTTGCTGTTGATAGTCATTCCCAATATCACGTTGTGGGTGGCATAGGGAATGACGCACACAGCGGCTAACAACGGTAATTCCCCACCTGGTTAAATGCCTCTATAAATAAAGTAATATAGTATATGTTACTATTTTCACTGTGCGTCATTACCTGTCGTAGAATAACTTTTATTTTTCAATTCAATTCAAAGGGATTTACTGGCATGACACAGAAACAGTCAACCAATCAGAATCCTGTGTTTACTAGGAGAAGAGTGGATATCATATAGTTCACTAGCTATCTATCTAACTTCATCCATCAAAAATAGCAACACATCTCCTCAACGAGCAATGACACCAACTACTAGAAATCACCCCACATGTTAGATTTATCTCATGTATTTATGTTTCTATGAATTTTATAGAGTTGTAGACATTGTATGGATGAGTGCTGGTATAATCTTATGAATACAGAAGAATTATACTTCGCATACACAAACAAACATGCACACGCCCACATAGATAGATGTGGTTTGTGGTTAAGAGATTGGCCGTGAATGTTGGTGTGTCAGCTTGTTGGAGGGTCTATTATTGACCATTCGTTGTCTCATTGTGTATGTTTGTCTATTCATGGACAGATAGAGAAGGTCGGGAGAAGGAAAAATCTAAAGAATAACCATTTCATGGCATCCAACAGTATCTTTGAGTCAGTGTCGTCCTGTCAGTCAGCTTTTATACGAGGTAAGTGTATTTTTCTATATGTTTGTGCGTATTCATGTGCACCTGTGCTGTTTAGCTGCTCTGTTAAGCTGCTTCTGTTGTTTTTTTTTAATCGTTGATAAAGATCCATATCCTATTTCAAGTGTATTATAAGATGAATGACAAATTTAGTAATGTTCGAAATGTTTCTGTGTGTGAATGTTTGTCACCTGGGCTAAAATCGGAGCTTGTATCCTTATGGTTATATTCATCAGACAGCACCAAACTGCAATGCTGATACAAGTACGAGACGTTGATACGAAACACTGATGTTAGCATGGGCGCAAAACACTCAATAGAGCAAAGACACTTTATCTACAACAATATTTAACATAAGGTCTAGTGCTTCTATGAGTAATAAAAACTTATTAAAACTTTGCTTTAACTTATGTGACTGAGACTGGCGATTCGGAAAGCACTGACAAACTATCTTTAGGGATGAGGACCTGTTGTAATCCCATAATGAAAACATTACAGTTTACAGTAACAGCTGGGATGTTCACACAGGTATAATTTACACTACATACTGTACACTAAGTACTCCATTTGTACAGTGAAGAGAGTTGAAGTTGCTCCATACAACCACATTCTGTCCCTGCAGTACAGACTGTCTCTCTCTGGTTCAGTAGCAACAGTGCCGTCTGAGGTTCAGGTGTCTTGTCAACATGAGAGAACCTCCAGGTCACATGGCTGCTTATGTTAGCCTGCAGCCTCCCTGATAACAGGAGGGAGGAGAGTGAGGAATGTAACAGGCATTCCTTCCTGCTGCATCAACCAGCAGCTGTTTGAATGACTACGCACGTCTGCTTCATTTTCCCACCACTGGGCTGTCCATGTCTTACACAACTGGAGGGAATGATGCACATCTGTTTATGTTTGTCTTCACGACTGTGAAACAAATATTCATTCAGACTTTTTCTGAAAGTTTTTAGTAGGTGTGTAGTAGGATCATTGTGTGCCGCAGCAGTAAGTTGTTGGAATTGGAACAAAAGCACACGTTAGAACGTAGAAGGTATCACCCACAGACAACTAGGATCTAGGACTCTAGGATCTATGACTAGGAACTAAATACACTCTCCTTGCCCCTTCCTCTCAAAACACCTCCATTCCGCTTCAAAGCAGTGACAGAGAACTGAAACTGAAAGCCAGTGACACAAAACACTGACAGTGTAAACAAAAAAAGAAGAGTGAAAAAAAGACAGGCATGGAAAATTTATTTTTTTACTTTCTATTTTTAATATCTGTTTTATTTTTCAGTGGAACTTTTTTCAGTACCAGCCCAACTTTTTCCCATGCAAGCTTTTCAATGCAGATTTCTCCTTTTTCAGTTCAGGTTTTGTTTTCATTCATTTTCAATCCACTGTTCTGGCTCTGTGTGTTTTCAGCTTCTTTTCATGCCCCAAAAGCGAAAAATAAGAATGATGGATAAATGCAGGTGTAATATGAAATTCAATTTTAACTGTCGTGTTTATATTTTTATGACTAACAAGCTGCCCTGATATACTTTCCAGTCAGTGTTAGCTTGTGTACAGTTAGGATTTACCAAGAATATTGGTCCAACTTGAGAATATGAATTCTTAAAGGAGCAATTTGTAAGATGTTGTCAGAATACTGACGCTATCAGTTGGTCGGTCGGGTCAGCCATCAACCCAAAGTGTCAGTATTTGACAAACCAGGAAACCTGAAGTGTCTGTATTTGATGACCTGGGAATGAGACTCAATGCTCAACTATTTTACACATTGCACCTTTAACTGAACACTATAAGGTATTTTCATGAAAGGTATAGAGTGTAAGATAGTTGATTGTTGAGTCTAATTCCAACGTGGTCAAATACTGACGACCAACCCAAAGCGTCAGTCTTTGACCACCCGAGAATGAGACCCAACATCTTAATTTTGCTCCTTTAAATATACAATAATGCACACCAATTCATCATTATATAGGAAAATGAAACTCCACACATAAAATGTAATCATTGTCATAACTTGGTGCATCATAACAGTAAAAGTTACGTTACTGAAATACATGAGAAGTGTTGGATTTATCTTCAAATTGATAAAATCTCCTTTGAGCCCTTTCAGCTGTCGAGTTGCTTTAATAGCTTTACCATAGTGGTTGATGTAGATAGTCTGAAAAAGAAAGTTTTAAAAAAGGGTTCCGGTGTTGCATGTCTCCAGCGGAGGTTGTCTGTGCTGCGGAAGTTCTCAAGAACACAGTGTGAGAGTGTGTGAAGTGTGTGTGTTTCCTGTTAAATCTACAGCACTTTAGAACGCCAGCACCCAAAGCACTGCATATGTTTTCGCTAGAAAACATTATATATGCATATCACATACAGTACGTTCTCTGCACGCACTGCAGAAAACAAGCTCACATAAAGAAAGTGAAGTGCAAACTGCATGTATTCAGAATGATGTATTCTGTGGCTGTGTTACTGGATTGGGTGTGCACATTATAGCATATGACAAATCTGTGAGTTAACATAACAGTCCCATTATGGGGACTCATCTCCTATTTGGGGAGAAGAAGGTGCTCCCTTGCTTTTCAGTTATGGTTAATGTGTCTAGAAAATGAATGTCAATACAACGCTCTCTAAAGTGACAAAAACAAGGTTGTGTGTGTGCAACTGCTTGGGTCCCACATGTTCAAAGACATCAGATCACGTGTTTCCCGCCTGTCTGCTGTGGTTACATGGTTATAATCGCATGTGTGTGTGTGTGTGTGTTGACACAGGATGCTTGCATACAATTTTTTTGCTAGTCACTGGGATCTGCCCATTATAACCACAGTTGTCACGGCAGATCTTGTGGGTTTGTGAGCCTAACCTCAGGCTTGCTAAAACTGGCTTAATGAATCAGTAGCACTTCAGAAACACAGCTTTCCTCACTGTAAATTTTTGTGTAACTCATTCACATGATCAAACCACAGCGCGTAGGGTTTTAACCAGTATATGCTGATCAAATCACATGTGGTTAACCCACCAGTGGTCAAGAATCAATGTGACTCTCATCTCTGATTGGTTTTCCATCTCCTGCAATCCCATTGGTTGTTGATGGGTACTTATGTCATCACTTAACTTCCCTCCAATTATCACGTCTATTACATGAAATCTACCACACACACACGTTGCTGTTTTATTTCCATCGACATGTGTATGCATGTGTCTGTTAGTCTGTCCCCAGCAAATCTACCAGATAGTCTTTATCAGTTCAGTGTGTGTGTGTGTGTGTGTGTGTGTGTGTGTGTGTGTGTGTGTGTGTGTGTGTGTGTGTGTGTGTGTG